>CM022772.1:22048558-22051058 GCA_012411365.1 Ameiurus melas | reverse complement strand
CACTCTCTATGTCTCTCTCTCTCTCTCGTCTCTTCAGGCTGTTCGTCCGTCGCTCTTCTTCTTTTCCTCTCCACGTCACTCACTCTCGTTCCTCTCTCTTCTTCTTCTCTTACTCCAGGCCGTGGTTTTTTATTTTCTTTTTTCCTGTGTTCTTCCTGTTATTTTCTCTCTTTTATTATCTCCCTATTTTCCCCAAGTTGTCCATTTGTCTCTCTCTCTCTCTCTCTCTCTCTCTCTCTCTCTTTCTATCTGTCCGTTTGTCAGGTCTCCGTCTTTCGTATGTTTTTGCTTCTCTTCTCCTCTGTGTCTCGCTCTCACCACCCGTCTCTCTCTCTCTCTCTCTCTCTCTCTCTCTCTCTCTATGGTGGTGGGTGGATGCTGCAGCAGGGAGGAAGCCTTTCAACTGCACATGCTAACTTCCTTTTTCCTCACACATACACACACACATACACACACACACACACACACACACACATACACACTTATGCAAACACATGCACACACACATGCACACTCATGCAAAGATGCACACACATTTTGTAAATGTGTGTGTATGTAGACGGGCCTGTGGCTTTCTCAGTGTGACTGATCATTCGACTTACGTGTACAGTTTATATATATATATACAGGCTGAAGTGAAGATGGTGCAGCGACACACTACCACACACACACATATACATGCACACACACACACACATACATACACACACACACACATACATACACACACACACACATACATACACACACACACACATACACACACACATACACACACACATACATACATACACACACACACACATACACACACACACACATATATATATATACACACACACACACACATATATACACACACACACACACACATACATACACACACACACACACACATATACATACACACACACACACATATATACACACACACATACATATACATACACACACATACACACACACACACATATATACATACACACACACATATACATACACACACTACATACACACTACAGCACTATACACACAATAATCATACACACACACTATACACACACACACACACACATACATACACACACACATATATACGTACACACAACATAACATACACGCACACATTATACAATACACACACACACACATACACACACACACACACACACACACACACACACACATTCACACACATCATAATCATCATGAAATACTTAAATTCTGAACATTATGACCCTCTCACATCCTCTTTCTCTGTCTGTCTGAAACAGAGATAGATATCTTCTTTTGCTTTCTTCTTCTGAAAGTCCAGCATTACAGTTTCTCTCTCTCTCACACACACACACACAATCTTTCCCTCTCTCTCTCAAACACAATTCCCCCCTCTTTCTCTCTCTCTCTCTCTCTCTCTCTCTCTCTCTCACTACACACACACACACACACACACAGTAATTCTTGTAAGATTTTAAATTGTGTAAATAATAATTCCTTCCTTTCTATGAGTAGCACCATCTGCTGTTTACTTTATACTTCTAGGGTTTTCCCATAACCATAACCCTAATCCAAGGTACAGGAGTGTGTGTGTGTGTGTGTGTGTGTGTGTGTGTGTGTGTGTGTGTGGATGTACAGGTGTGAGTGTGTGTGGAGGTACAGGTGTGAGTGTGTGTGGAAGTACAGGTGTGGGTGGAGGTACAGGTGTGTGTGTGTGTTGGTGTGTGGAGGTGCAGGAGTGAGTGTGTGGAGGTACAGATGTGGGTGTGGGTGGAGGTACAGGTGTGGGTGTGTGTGGAGGTACAGGTGTGAGTGTGTGTGGAGGTACAGGTGTGGGTGTGTGGAGGTACAGGAGTGAGTGTGTGTGGAGGTACAGGTGTGGGTGTGTGTGTAGGTACACCTGTAGGTTTGTGTGTGTGTGGAGGTACAGGAGTGAGTGTGTGTGGAGGCACAGGTGTGGGTGTGTGGAGGTACAGGTGTGTGGTGTGTGTGTGTGTGTGTGTGTGTGTGTGTGTGTGTGTGTGTGTGTGTGTGTGTGTGTGTGTGTGTGTGGAGGTACAGGTGTAAGTGTGTGCAGGTACAGGAGTGAGTGTGTGTGGAGGTACTGGTGTGGGTGTGTGGAGGTACAGGAGTGAGTGTGTGTGCAGGTACAGGAGTAAGTGTGTGTGGAGGTACAGGTGTGGGTGTGTGGAGGTACAGGTGTGAGTGTGTGTGGAGGTACAGGAGTGAGTGTGTGTGCAGGTACAGGAGTAAGTGTGTGTGGAGGTACAGGTGTGAGTGTGTGGAGGTACAGGTGTGGGTGTGTGGTGGTACAGGTGTGAGTGTGTGTGGAGGTACAGGTGTGGGTGTGTGGAGGTACAGGTGTGGGTGTGTGGTGGTACAGGTGTGAGTGTGTGTGGAGGTACAGGTGTGGGTGTGTGGAGGTACAGGTGTGGGTGTGTGGAGGTACAGGTGTGAGTGTGTGTGCAGGTACAGGAGTAAGTGTGTGTGGAGGTACAGGTGTGAG
>CM022772.1:22023558-22041058 GCA_012411365.1 Ameiurus melas | reverse complement strand
AAGTGCCCAAAATAACACAACGGGCTCCTACACTCCATATAGTTCACTATGGGCTCATCGGAGATACCGCTCTTCACTTCAGCCAACATCACAAGAAATATGAATGTACGGTCATGGGCAGTATCTTTGAGTGTGTGTGTGTGTGTGTGTGTGTGTGTGTGTGTGTGTGACTATCATATAATTTTGCATAGTGCCATATACACAAGTTGTACTTGTGCACAAATGCACATGATTATAAATGATTGAAATCGTTTAGGAGTTGTTTTTGCACACTTGTGGACTCAGGGTCGTTTGTTAGTTCACTCACTGCTGACAGAAATTCGAATGGTTTTAATGTTTGTAATGGGAATTGTATTGGTTTTAATGGAACCTAAAATGTTCCTTGTGCGTCTCTACTTGTATGATGTGTTGGGTTCTATTGGTGGCATGTTTATGTCTAGTGGAAACCAATACAAACCATCCATCCATCCATCCATCTTCTAACGCTTACTCCTTCTTCAGGATCACGGGGAACCTGGAGCCTATCCCAGGGAGCATTGGGCACAAGGCGGTACACCCTGGACAGGGTGCCAGTCCAATACAAACCAGTGAATCATAATAGAATATGGACCAAAACACACTACAGTTGTTAATGGTTTCAATGGTATTTGTAGTGGAAACCATTCGCATTTCTGTAATGGTTTCTATTTGTAGTTTTTTTTGTTTGTTTTTTCCCAGAAGGTCTTGTTTGCACTGAGAAGATAGGGGAAAATGCAAGTCTTGTTCCAGGCTGCACGGCCAACATTCTTCTTATACGAAATCAGCATCTCATTTGCTGGTTTTCTTGCATAATGACATGCCACCCATCCAGAAAGTGCTGTTTATCACAGCTTGACCACCGAAGAATCTGTCTTGAGTATTCAGACCACGTGTGAAAACTCCCTCGTAGAGTTTTACCTGTATCATTCACTAAAAGGGAAATCCTCTGGTTCCCCATGATGGATCAGAACAGATTTATTTGGGAATCGTTAGTCAGAAATCCGGAATTCATCCAATCAAATCCTGTAAATTTGCATAAATATTCCTAACCTACTCGTGCTCCTAAGTGTGTGTAAATTCAAGCATAAGAAAAAAACAACGTAAATCCTAGTCGTGAACTACTTGTTCAGTTCAATACGAGGAATATGGGATTAATACCTATTATTTAATTATCCGAATAAGTTTATATCGAGTTTCGTTTTACGCAGCAGGAAACGCTTTAAACGTCACCTCGGGAAGAGCTTTGCAGTCTGTCTACCGCTTATTTAAGTGCACTACATAAGGAAAACCCCTACACCCTATGTAGTGAACTATGTTGTGCAATAAGAGGGAATATGGGGTTAAGACTCTCTACCTAAGTGAGCCGCATGAGGTTAATCATGTGTTTCCTTTTCAGACGTAAGGTGCAGGAAATACTTCAAACCACTCCTACAGGTCCCTGTGAGTGTGTGTGTGTGTGTGTGTGTGTGTGTAGACTAGCAAGTGTCTTGGTGACGTTTGAACAATGCTTTTGCTGGCATCCAGTGGATCAAATATGGCAACCCTGAGTAAGGGAGGGAGGTGAGGGTGGTGGAGGTGGGGGGCTAATAATATTGGGCAGTGTGGTGGAGTGAAGCAGCCTGTAGGCACATAATCAAGCTGCCACAAGTCCAAGGCGTGGACATGCTGGTTCAGGCAGAGGGAGCTCTGAGTCTCCGAGCTCAGACAGGTAGGGGGACGACAGGAATCCGGGGAATGTGAGATAGACAGAGAGAGAGGGAGAGAGAAAGGGAGAGAGAGAGAAAGGAAGAGAGAGAGAGAGACGAGGTTACACTCTGAGAGGATATGGACACTCCTGTTTGTTACTTTCCTGAAGTTCTATCAAGACTCGTTCTGTGGATTATGTGTGAACCCTAACACGGCTGTGTGTGTGTTCAGGTGAGTTCGGTCTTGGCACTGTTGGTTCAATGACTTATTTGTGTGTGTGTGTGTGTGTGTGTGTGTGTGTGTGTGTCTGTTGATTGTGTGGGATCCTGCAGAAACACTGTTAATGATTGGCCTGAAGCAGAGCTGCAACACACTAGAATACAGCAGGATTAACACTGACAGCGTCCAGCTGTGGTCTTTATTACAGTGATAATGTTAGTGCTCTTATAGTGTAGAATTAACACCTGGAGAAGTGCCGCAGGAAGTCAATACACAATACACAACATTAACACCTACAGTACAGAATTAACAACCCCCCCCCCCACACACACACACACACACAGAATTACAGTGTTGAATTAAGATTCAGAACAATACTTACAGTGCTGAATTAATACACACTAACAGATACATTGAATAAACACACACACACTAACAGATACAGTGCTGAATAAACACACACACTTGACTTTTGCAAGACTAGCTATGACAGCATCACTAAAAGGGAGAGTCAGAAGGGAACACAGATATGAGGGATCACTGGGACATAAGGCAACCTGACACTGCATCATCAACACAGCTGGGTGAAGGTGTGAAAGTGGGGGAGACCGCATCCAAACATCCCAGTTCACCTCAACACTCTCTACCTCTAGATCTGCTCCTTATTCACAAAAATCTTGAGTAAACAAACATGTTTTCAGCCTGGATGTAAACACTGAGACTGTGTCTGAGTCCTGAACACTAATTGGAAGACTGTTCCATAACTGTGGGACTCTATAAGAGAACGCTTTTCCTCCTGCTGTAGCCTTCACTATTCCAGGTACTAACAAACATCCTGCATGGTTTGATTGAAGTAGGCGTGGAGGATCATAAAAGACCAGACGTTCTCTCAGGTACTGTGCAGCGAGACCATTCAGTGAAAGCACTGAATAATCTCACACCACAGTACCTGAGCGAGCATTTGGTCTTTTATGATAGGTCAGTAGTAGTATATTATAATTAATGCTGGATTTCACTGGGAGTCAATGCAGTGTGGATAAGATCGGGGTGATGTGGTCATATCTTCTAGTTCTAGTTAGGACTCTAGCAGCTGCATTCTGGACTAACTGGAGTTTATTTATATTCCTACTGGAACATCCAGACAGTAAGGCATTACAGTAATCTAATCTAGATGTGACAAATACATGAACCAGTATTTCTGCATCATGTAGTGACAGTATGTTTCTTATCTTAGAAATATTTCTGAGATGAAAGAAGGCTATCCTAGTAATATTATCTACATGAGCATCAAATGATAGACTGGAGACAATAATCACTCCGAGGTCTTTAACTGCTGTACATGATGAAACAGGAAGTCCATCCAGAGTTACTGTGAGATCTGAAAGAATTACTTCTAGCTACACTGTGGCCTAATAAAAGTATTTCTGTTTTATCAGAGTTAAGTAGGAGGACGTTAATAAACATCCAACGTCTAATGTCCTTTACACAATCCTCAACTTTACTAAGCTTCTGTCTGTCCTCTGGCTTCGCTGAAACATACAGCTGTGTATCATCAGCATCACAGTGGAAGCTAATTCCATGCTTACGAATAATTTGTCCTAGGGGTAGCATATATAAACAGCAGTGGGCCTAAAACAGAACCCTGTGGAACTCCAAAGGTAACCTCAGTACGCGTGGAGATGTCTCCATTTACATCTACGAACTGATAACGATCGGTCAGATAAGACCTGAGCCAGGAGAGGATTGTTCCCTTAATACCAACAACATTTTCTAATCTATCAAGGAGAATAGTGTGATCTATAGTATCAAAAGCTGCACTAAGGTCGAGTAACACAAGCAGCGAGACACAACCCTGATCAGAGGTCAGTAGAAGGTCATTTACTACTTTAACTAACGCTGTGTCTGTGCTATGATGAGGGCTAAATCCTGACTGATACATTTCATGAATGTTATTCCGATGTAAGTACGAGCGGAACTGCTGTGTACAACTAAAACACAGTAAGAGATACATTGAATTAACACATACACACATTCAGTGCACTCTATATACAAGAGGAAACCATGCAGAGTCTACACCTGAGATGCTTATGGTCCTGTATAAATGCACTAAATAGGAAATGATATAAGGAGCCATTTGGGATGAACGCTGTGTTTCCTTTTCCTTTTCGGATGTTCAGAGAGGGAAGGAAGTACTCCTAACCCCACTCCTGCGGGGTTCCTGAGTGTGTGTGTGTGTGTGTGTGTGTGTGTGTGTGAGTCACAGACCTTCAGCATTCCTCATTAAATGAATTTCCAATGTCCAGTGCACTTCCTGTTAAAACAAAGGTAGTCTTGGCAGTAGCATATCACTGCGCTTACTTTATTCACATCTGTCAAACAGCTGCATCAGGGCGTATACTTTTAACAACAGTTCTTATTCTCATGTGCTTTACAGCAAGAGGAAGAGTGTCGGAGTCTTCATCTCTCAGGTGAGCCATGTCCTATATCACACTTCCCATTAAAACTGTTTTTGGAATTGTCCAGTGTGAATGATGAAAACTGGTTTAAATTCATTCTAAAGTAGTATTGGAGATATATGTCCAATTTAAGTGGAGGATAGTAAAGGCATAAAATCATTCAACATGTTATTATTAATGTTGTCTCTCAGCTTCAGCATTTAAGGCTGAATTGATCACCTGCATGTGTCATACAACTGTTTGGAATCCAAAGTGTTTTTAAACAAGCTTGAGTGCTAAGCACTGACATACACTGATCAGCCTTAACATTAAAACCTCTGACAGGTAATGTGACTAACATTGATCATCTTGTTACATTGGAAAGGGGTGGGGTTTATTTATTAGACAGCAGGTGAACAGTCAAGTCTCGAAGTTGATGTGTTGGAAGCAGGAAAATGGGCAAGTGTAAGGATCTGAGTGACTTTGACAAGGGCTGAATTGTGATGTCTAGACGTCTGGATCAGAACGTCTCCAAAACAGCAGGTGTGGTGGGGTGAACCGGTGACGGGGTCGTGAACTCCTGAGACTCACTGATGCGTGTAGGGATTGAAGGCTAGCCCATCTGATCCGATCCCACAGACCAGCTACTGTAGCACAAATTGCAGAGGCAGTGTGATGCTCCGAGCAATGTTCTGCTGGGAAATCTCGGGTCCTGAAATCCATGTAAATGTTACCTCACACGTACCAAATACCTAAACATTGTTTCAGTTCAAGTACACCCCTTCATTGTATCAGTGTTCACTAATGGCATTGGCCTCTTTCTGCAGGACAACATTGTTCAGGAACGGTTTGAGGAATAAGTCAAGGTGTTGCCTTCTAATTCCCCAGATCTCAATCCGATTCTAGACAAAAAAGTCCAATCCATGGAGACCCACCTCACAACTTACAGGACTTAAATGATCTGCTGCTAACGGCTTGGTGTCAGATACCACAGCACACCTTCAGAGGTCTTGTGGAGTCCATGCCTCGACGGTTCAGAGTTGTTTTGGTGGCACAAGATGGACCTACACAATGTTATGCTGGTGGTTTTAATGTTGTGGCTGATCGGCGTAGAGGTTCTCCTTGGGTTCCTCTTGCTCTTCTCATTTTTCATCAACAATAAATCTGAAATTATGCAATTGCCTTGCACTTACACATGAACCCAATGATGTTAACATTAAGATCCTAGCGTATTATTAGCTATTTCTGTGCTGCTTTTAACATTATAGAGAACCTTTGGTGTTGTTTTTGGGAGGCCATAATGGCATGAACTTCTTTGTTCTTTGAATAATTTGAAAATGTTATTTAGGTGTTTTCGAACCGTAAGGACATGGACTCTCTGAAGAAAGAACTGGAAGAGGAGCTTAAACTCAGCACTGACGATATCAGGAGTCATGCCTGGTATCACGGGCAGCTACAGAGAGAGGTGTGTGTGGGTGTGTGTATTGACATTGTTACAACAAATGTGTGTGCTATGGCAAGGCTAGGGCAAGTGTGTGTGTGTGTGTGTGTGTGTGTGTGAGCTGTTGGTTTTAATCACTATCTTTATTAACTTGCATGTGTATCAGTGGAGGCTGGAGTGAATGTGTGAGAACAAGGTTGGCTCACTGTGTGTGTGTGTGTGTGTGTGTGTGTGTGTGTGTGTGTGTGTGTGTGTGTGTGTGTGTGTGTAGGCTGCAGAGGAGCTGTTGAAAAATGATGGGGATTTCTTGGTGCGAGACTCCAGCACCTGTGGTGGTGACTACGTCCTGAGCTGCACGTGGAAAAAGCAGTGCATGCACTTCAAAATCATCCGCATTGTCCTCCGGCCAAAACAGGTACACCTACAGTTCTCCTACCCAAACAGGTACACCTACAGTTCTCTTACCCAAACAGGTACACCTACACTTCTCCTACCCAAACAGGTACACCTACACTTCTCCTACCCAAACAGGTACACCTACACTTCTCCTACCCAAACAGGTACACCTACACTTCTCCTACCCAAACAGGTACACCTACAGCTCTCCTACCCAAACAGGTACACCTACAGCTCTCCTACCCAAACAGGTACAAACACGTTCACCCACAAACCTTTGACCTCAACAATGCCAATCGCATATATTTATTATAAGCAGGTATATCCACATATCTGTGGTCCAAACAATTATTTGACTCAAAAAGAGTGCATCTACAATCTTCTGCTTCAGCTCTGGCACAACTAGATGCAAACAGACTCCCACAGGCATGGTCACAGTTTGCTCCAAAACTCGTTCGTGCTCATCCATCAGTCATGAGGACCAATGTGAATTTCTTCAGATGTGTTGAAACAGGCTGAAACATGTATGCCCGTGTAGAAAGATCTACACTCATATACAGTATCTCTGGCCCAAACAGGAAGAGCCACACATTTCATTGAATGCTTCTGTTTTGACTCATTTGTTAGTCATGGAGTCTGTTGTGTATTCCTTGGATTAGAGCAGGTGAGGTGGTACATTGTGTAATGCAGTAGTGAAGGAGTGTAGTTAGGAAACACTGAGGTGAAGAGGAAGTGAAGCCCCAAACAACAAACACCAACAAGAAAACACTGTGTTGCATCCACATTGGAAGAGTATTTACGCTTGCCTGCCTGATTGACCCTGGTTGACTTGTTCAGTCACTTCCTTTTGGTTGATGGGGAAGACCTCTATTGCACAAAGTTATTGATTAGGTGAGATGGACAGAAGGAAATATAACAATATTGACCAGGGGACAAAGTTGGGAAACTCTGGTCTATGTAGATGACTGCAGAACAGATATCAGAATTGTATGTGTTTCTAAATGTGTGTGTGTGTGTGTGTGTGTAGGGTTACTCAAGGGAGCTGTTTCAGTTTGAGAGCGATCAGTTCGACAATATTGCAGCCCTGGTGCGCTTCCACGTAGGTGGGCGTCGGCCAATTTCGCAGGCTTCCGGAGCCGTCATCACTCACCCAGTCACGCGCACCCTTCCTCTGAGGGTCATCAATGAGCGCCAGGCAGTGAGGTCATCAAGCACGAGCTCTGCAGCAGCACCTCAGTGGTCAGAAGAGAAGGGCAAGAGGCGGAGCTTGAGCTCCACACATATGGACATGCAACAGGCCAACAGCTACAACCTGCTCAGGTATGTTTTTAAAGATGGTCGCAAGGGTGAGAAATCTGTCTGTTACAGTACGGTAAGCATGAGTGGTCAAGATCAAAGTATTTCATGTTGTTATGGAAACCAAGTAAGCGACACTGAATATTTTTAACATCAGCCTGTTTTATTTCATTCACACAACTAGCTCAAGTTAGTTAGTGTTAGTTAACTCGCTGGTTTGTTTGGAATAGTGCCATAATACTTAGTTTGCTTTGTGTGTAATAATGTGTGTGTGTGTGTGTGTGTGTGTGTGTGTGTGTGTGTGTGTGTGTAGGAGTGGCAGTCAACCTGCTAATCTAGAGACAGTAGGAAAACCATTACTACAGTCAGCACAATCAGATAGCAACCTTCGATCAGGTATACACATAACCACACACACGCGTGAGCACACACACATCCACACACACACACACACACACACAAACACACACACACATTCTGTTTCTTCTCTTATTTCAGCGGAACCCCAGTGCACTCCACCACAGGATCCTCTCTCCCCGGTGTTCCGTACAGGCAGCGATCCTTTGCTCAGTCCTGGCTCCACCCACTCACACAATTCTAGCCGATTAGCAGCAGGAGGCTGCACGCTTCGTGGTTCTGATGGACAGCTACATTCTCGGGCTCCACCCAAACCGATCAGAGTTTCCACCCTGTTTCCAGAAAAATTGCCAACTATACCACAGATCAAGATCAACCCTGCCTCCCTCTATGATGAACTCGTGCCTCAGGTGTGTGTATGTGTGTGTGTGTGTGTGTGTTGTGTGTGTGTGTGTGTGTGTGTGTGTGTGTGTGTGTGTGATTCATTCATTCTTTTAATCCTCTTAATTCTCTAACAAAGCATAGCAATATTTCTGCATAACGTTTGATTTTTGATCCCAGATCCCTCAGTCAATGCTGCCCAAAGGTCCAACAGCTCGTCTCCGTGCTCAGGAGAAATGGAGCAGCCGGGCGCGTATCACCGAGACCAG
Organism: Ameiurus melas; assembly: GCA_012411365.1. Taxonomy (NCBI): domain Eukaryota; kingdom Metazoa; phylum Chordata; class Actinopteri; order Siluriformes; family Ictaluridae; genus Ameiurus; species Ameiurus melas. The sequence goes on along the minus strand of CM022772.1, from coordinate 22,032,560 downwards.
TTTTCTTTTTCTTGAGGCACAGAGGGCTGAGGAAGAGAAAGAGATAGAGGTGGAGAAGGAGGAGAGAGACAGAGTGACGAAGGTAGTGAGAAACGGAGACAACTGGCGGTTTCTCCGTCCTGAGACGGAGACGACCTCGTCCTTTCGCCTGGATGCATTTCGCTCGCTGCTGCTGCCCGACAACAACCGGCCGCTGGAGCAGAGTGTACTACACTCTCTCAAAGAGTTGTTCGCTCGCACTGACGCTAACACCACTGCTCTGCACCTGCTCAGTGTGGACTGCCAGGTGACACCTCACACACACACACACACACACACACACTACGAACCAATCTTCTGAGTCTACAACCAAGAAGACATGCATCACTGTTACATTTCCATCACAACTAACCTTCACCCCTGTTTATTTTTAATGCAAGGCTGTGGACACTAGAAATGACCCCAAGAAACCAACCCTCTCACCTCCGAGTTCCAAGTTCTCAACTTTTACGGTTGTGACATTATGATTGCTTCAATGAACTCACAAAAAGTCCCTACAAAGGCACCAAAGCAAACCAAAGCTAATGGGTTTAAAGTGGTTAGCTATGACATTCTCTTGAAGTGCATGTATGTCTAAGCAGCTTCAAGGATTTGATCAAGGATATGTAGAAAATTGTCCAAAAAGTCTAGAAAATACTATGATATAATTGTTACAAGGAAGCAAATGTCACTTGCTAATCCATGCTTTCGACAAGCCAGAGTTCAAGAGGTTAAAGTCGTGAGAACACTGTTGCTAGGCAACTGCATGCCAAACTAATAACCATAGGCCTCGGCATACTTGATGCGAGTATGCCTCAGCATACTTGAGAGGGTTGCATTAAGGCGAAACCACCTTTGCAAGCTTACAAGCTTGCCTACTCTCTGTGGTTTGGTATCGGCTGTCAGGTATCAACGCTCCAGTCGCAGGCTTTGTTGCATAATGTGTTTTTCCATGGAGTTAGCCCAGCTGCCATGGTGCGTGAAGGCTGTGCACCAGGTCTGTTTGCTCCACAATTCATAAAGCTCAGCTGAAGGATTTGTGAAAGCCAGCCAAGCGTCGTCTCCACATGAAGTTGAGAAATACTGCATCATGACTCAGGAGTATCAGTGGTATCTTCTCATAAACACTCTGGTGTCTGACGGCCATGTTGTTTACACATTCTTACATTCTTGCATTAACTCTGATCTACTGAAAAAAGTATTATGTACTTTTTTTATTGACTTCTTTATTAAATTCAAGTCCAAAATGCCATCTGTAGAAAACAGCTCTCCAACTGTGGCCTCTGAAATGGCACAGACTGGCAGAAAATATTCCACACTAAGTGAGGGTTCATCTGAATCATTGCTCCTCAGGTGGCACGTGTGACGGGTGTGACGGAGGAGCAAAAGAGGATGATGGGAGTGAACTCAGGACTGGAGCTCATCACACTGCCACATGGGAGCCAGCTCAGACAGGACCTGCTGGAGAGACATCACCTGTTAGCACTGGGCGTGGCTTTGGACGTGCTGGGCTGCACGGGCTCAGTCGATCAGAGAGCGCTGGTGCTCCATAAGGTCATCCAACTGGCTCAGGCTCTGCGCTCTACTACCCACGACCTCTACGCCTTCAGCGCCGTCATGAAGGCCCTTGAGCTGCCACAGGTCAGAGTGCAAAGGTCAAAGGTCATACATGCTACACCATGAAGATCTACAGATCCAGAACTAGTGTGGGAATCGAGTTCAGCAGGGTTTTCCTGACCGTCTACACTCACACAGACACACACTCTTTTGTTTTGCTATTCTTTGTCTTTGCTATCCACAACCTAGCTAAATGTCCCCACAATGTCAACACAGTGATGTATTCATATCATCATAAAGATGTTTGTTCACTAGAAACAGTTAAATGCTTCGCTACACGCACATATCAGACATAACGGACCAGTTTTCCCACACCAGCTTCAACAGATTCATTACCCTACAGCAGGGGTGTCCAAAGTCCGGCCCCAGTGCCAAATGTGGCCCCGCAGCAGAAATTTACTTGGCCCAAACCAAGTATTCCAACCAAGGATTAAAAAAGACAATTTATTTTATGCTTATATTAGTTTGTCCAACAGTGACTGGCCCTTGGGTATTTCGAGGAGGTCTAATCTGGTCCTCTATGAAAAACATTTGAACATCTCTGCTCTATAGAGGTTAGCTAAACCAACTGCTAAGCTAACATCCTTGAGTCTCAGATCATATACGATGTGTGTGTGTGTGTGTGTGTGTGTGTGTGTGTGTGCTTTCACTACAACACCAAAATGAAATACTAGAAACTTGAAGTGTAGAACTCTGGACACTCTTTGTCTTGGTGCTTAAAAGCCTGTACCATGTAGAATCTGCCACTAGAGGGCAAACCTAGCAAGAACAGCACTTCACCACATACACAAATTTGGAGGGAAAAGTTTCGGGTCTCCATTTTGGTTTGAAAAATGGGTGTTTGATGGAAGTAAACACATAAATACTTCTATATAGTCAATAACATTCTTCTGGAAGAGACGTCCGTTATCTAACACACCTACTAATCATAATCTTTTCATTTGATGTTCATTCGAGGGAATTTATGCATGCATTATGTATCAGAAATGTACTGTGACTATATCCAATCTAACCAATGCTTGGAATACTGACACTTGGATTCATGTGTCCAAAAAACAGCACTATATACTTGTAATGCAAACTATTTCCTCAAACACTGTTGTTTTTAGACACACCCCATTTACAGCTTCGTAGTGTGTCTTAGGTTAGCATTGGAGCACCCTGCCTGCGTGTGAGTGCGAATATATGTGTGTAATCTGTAGTGTGTGTGTGTGTGTGTGTGTGTGTGTGTGTGTAGATGGTCCGGTTGGAGAAGACATGGCGAGAGTTGAGGAAGACCCACACAGAGAGTGCTGTGATGTATGAGAAAACCCTGAAGCCCTTCTTGAGGGCACTCAATGAGGGTGATGGTATGTGCCTTAGCTATCATTACCATTATTGTTAAGCTAGCTGATATTAAATAATGAGCTGAGTTGGCTAGCAAGCTAGCTAGAGTAATACTAGGAAAACTTTTATATTATGTTCTGTTTCTAACCACTATTTTACACTAATCAAGTCAATAGAAATGCAAGTTTGCAATCGATTGATCGATCGATCAAGTTTATTTATTTACAGTATATACCCACTGATATACAACTACCACCTGATCCCACATGAGTACTACAGAAAGGAAACTATAACACCTTTATTGCTATTGCTCTGTGTTTAACTCTTGGGATTTGCCAAATAAAATTGGGAAAACATTGACGTAGGGTTCACCTCTGCCTCTTTGTTTCCTCAATGTCACCTGTTCCAGCTGTAGCTAATGTTACCAGTAATCTAACTAGCTAAAGTTAAGAGCAGTTCCATGAACTTAAACATATTCCCAGTGCCAAATGATGTGTTCCCTTAAAAACCGCTTTAATCCATTGTGGTCCATCCTGGAGTCACTTGGCCACATTATAACAAAATAAAAGTTGAAATGAAGCTTTAATGTAAGTGTGTGTGTGTGTGTGTGTGTGTGTGTAGAGTCGGTGGTGTCTGGTCCCCTGTCCCTGCCCCACATGGTGCCATTGTTAAAGCTGATGGAGGGAGAGGATGGAGTGGAGAACAGCGAGAGAGGCTGCCAGCTTCTCTACAACATCCTACAGTCCTCACGCCACACCGCTAATCATGCTAACGACTTCCAACAACACGCACACACACTGCTATCAGGTAAACACACACACCATGGAGGTCTTAATGCGGCATCACTAATCACCATATAACTACTAACAACACCCAAAAACACACTGCAATCCTAGCACTAAATGCTGAACATAGTATTCAAATCGGAGCAATGTGATTGGCTGTCTGACCTGTCCGTCTCCCCCTGTAGCAGGTTGGGAGCCAATCCCGGAGCTTCTGGAGGTCTTCCACACCGAGTTTGCTCTGCGTCTGTTCTGGGGTCACGCCGGGGCCGAGGCAGGCAGAAAGGAACGTTATGAAAAATTCGACAAGATCCTCACCATCCTCTCCAACAAACTGGAGCCTGCTCAGACCTCCGAACTCTGACCTTTCCAACCAAAGTGACAGGAAGCAGGAAGTCAGGCCAAAGCCAATTTACTCTTATTGGATGAAAACTGTGGAAAGCTCTTCTCTGGATTTTTTTTTCTCTACTTAGATATCATTTCTGGAAGTATCTCAAGTTTATTTCTGATTGGATGGAGCCAGTGTAAAGCTTATCTCCATTCAGATGGGATCTTGTTTGAACTTGTGGAACTGGTTAAAGTTTTTTTTACAAGGTAAAATCTCTTAATCTCTGCAGTTTGTGAAAAGCTTTTTTCTGAATGGACGAGATTCACGGACGAAGTATGCAGTTTATCTGTGTTTGCTTTCGGGTCAAAATGAAAACAGGAAAACAGACAAAACATGATATAAAAAAACTATAGATGAGAAGAGCTTCAGACATTTCAGACTTAGCAAAGACAAATTTTTTATTATCGTCCACTTCTGTGTGTCCTAAATGATGTCGGCCGTTGTGCCTCCCTGTTCGTGTGAATGTTTTCTTCCTGTCGCAAACACTGGAAATGATACATTTCTTTTTATAATAAAAAACAAAACTTTTAATATATTATACAAGCATTCTGAACTGAATCGAAACACACAAACGCCCACTTTGACCTTCTCAGACTCAGGAAGCAGGAAGGTGGAACAGAGAGGAGCAAGCCTCGGCTGCGTCACCATCACGTCACCAATTCCCTACGCGTTTCCTTTTTCGTTTTAACGACAGGACTAGTGAACGCACGCGCAGACCAAAACCCCACGACAACATCCAGTCCAGGAGCAGGCACGTTCAAGCATCGTCCGTTCCCTGCATATCAGGAATTTGGGGAGTTGAAAGTATCTAGAAATTGAGACAATTCTTAATTAAATATCTACAATATTCAATAATGTTCATATTTTTATTGCAATATAAAGTCATGGAGACATCTATGGCATCCTGAAGATGTGTTTGGTGTCTGGTGTCATCTCATCCATAATACTAACACTTACAGTGCCTTGCGAAAGTATTCGGCCCCCTTGAACTTTTCAACCTTTTGCCACATTTCAGGCTTCAAACATAAAGATATAAAATTTAAATTTTTGTGAAGAATCACCAACAAGTGGGACACAATTGTGAAGTGGAACGAAATCTATTGGATATTTTTAAACTTTTTTACAACGAAAAAAAACTGAAAAGTGGAATGCGTGCAAAATTATTCGGCCTCTTTACTTTCAGTGCAGCAAACTCACTCCAGAAGTTCAGCGAGGATCTCTGAATGATCCAATGTTGTCCTAAATGACTGATGGTGATAAATAGAATCCACCTGTGTGTAATCGAGTCTCTGTATAAATGCACCTGCTCTGTGATAGTCTCAGGGTTCTGTTGAAAGCGCAGAGAGCATCATGAAGACCAAGGAACCACACCAGGCAGGTCCGTAATACTGTTGGAGAAGTTTAAAGCCAGATTTGGATACAAAAAGATTTCCCAAGCTTTAAACATCCCAAGGAGCACTGTGCAAGTGATCATTTTGAAATGGAAGGAGTATCACACCACTGCAAATCTACCAAGACCTGGCCATCCCTCTAAACTTTCAGCTCAGACAAGGAGAAGACTGATCAGAGATGCAGCCAAGAGGCCCATGATCACTCTGGATGAACTGCAGAGAACTACAGCTGAGGTGGGAGAGTCTGTCCATAGGACAACAATCAGTCGTACACTGCACAAATCTGGCCTTTATGGAAGAGTGGCAAGAAGAAAGCCATTTCTCAAAGATATCCATAAAAAATCTCATCTAAAGTTTGCCACAAGCCACCTGGGAGACACACCAAACATCACACCAAACGTTGAGAAATGCGTTTTCTTCTTGCCACTCTTCCACAAAGGCCAGATTTGTGCAGTGTACCAACATGATTGTTGTCCTATGGCACAGTCTCTCCAACCTCAGCTGTAGTTCCTGCAGTTCATCCAGAGTGATCATGGGCCTTCATAGCCGTCGCTTCTTCAGTCTTGCTGAGCTGAAAGCAAGGACCGCAGGTCTCGTAGATTTGAACGGTGATCTGATACTCCTTCCATTTTAAAATGATCGCTGCACAGTGCTCGGTGTTTACGGGATGTAAATCTTTTCTTGTGTGTTTTTGATGCTCCTGTGCTTTCAACAAAACTCCTGAGACTATCAGCAGAGCAGGTGCATTTATACAGAGACGTTTACACACAGGTGTTATTATACTATCGAATCATCGGAAAAAATGTTAGCCAGCTAACTTCTGGATGAGTTTGCTGCACTCGCGAAGTACCGGAGCGAATTTATTTGCCCCTCACTTATAAAACAGATTATTTTGATGCTCAAATATCCAATAAATTTAGTTCCACAGTCTCCCGCACTGTTGTCCACAAAAAAAAAAAATTGTTTCAATTTTTTATCTTTATGTTTTGAAGCCGGAAGTGGCGTTGTAAAAGTTGAAGGGGCTCGAATACAAGGCTATTGTACATAGAGTCCCTCAGATCCTTACCTTTGCCCATTTTTCCTGCTTCCAACACGTCAACTTCTATAACTGACTGTTCACCTGCTGCCTAATCTGTACATTTTCAGCACAACACCATGATAATACTGACAACCGTGATCGTTTTGGTCACGATATTCGCTACATCTCTACCCAAGACAATGTTATTCGCATCACCTGTCAGTGGTCTTACTGTTACGCCTGACCTGTGTAATCTGTCTATCCGAGATTCCCTTTAGCGTGATGTTTAAAGAGCGAGAGGTTGCAGGTTAGTAGGATTTATACGGAACTATCATCGTGACCAGCAGACGAACTGATGAGGTCACAGCAAGGTCAAATGCCTGAACTAGTTTTTCTTCAGTAGCTTCCTAGCTGTTTGAAGTGTATTTTCTGGGTGTTTGAGGCATGTGCGTTAGTCATAAGAAGGACTGGGTGTGTTGGAAGCAGAAGCATCGAGTTCTACCTGTATGTTTATCTTTAAAGACTTCTAAACTTTCCTTCTGGCTCGGCAATGCAATGCCTACTTTCACCAGCAGGTGTCAGAGTTGCACCATCAACAGGGTGAGGTTTAATCAAATGAGGTAAGCTGAGTGAGGTTTTTTGTTGTTGTCCCCCTCAGTGCCATTTAAACTAATAGTAGAATCTGAAAAGTATGTGAAGCACCAGGCAGTGCTCTCCAAACGAACAGATATTTGCTGCCGGAGTGCAACGCATTCCGCTTTCCGTTTCCAGTTGTGTGAACTGCATAACTAAATAATTACACAGTCACATGTCTATTAGTGGGTCTGTTAAATGAATACTTAATACTGTGGGGTTTTAGGCAGCAGAACTGTGATGTATTTATTTATTTATTTTTGCAGGTTAGAAGTGTGAAGTTGGGGTGTGTCTGAGTGGGGGAAAAAGCAGACAGGCAGCTGAGCCGGTTTGTCCAGGATCAGGAACTACAGACTCTGGTGTGTGTGTGTGTGTGTGTGGTTGGGTTGGTGTGGAGACTGTTAAAAGTTGAGGATCCTTTAAGGCACTTGTCGTAGGAGAGGTGGGAGGTGCTGAGAGGACAGGCAGTATAAAGTCGACCTTTGGAATCGCACTGTCTCAGATTAGATTAGACCTTTTTGGATAAGGAAGCTTCCCGGGCGAGAACTCAAAGCTATGGACTGGGGCACGGCACTATGGGTAGGTCTGTTCCTCCACCCATTATAGAACTGTCATTGATCTCTTTTAAATGGTGCTAGTGTGAGATGAAGAGCTGGTTTGTAAACAAGCCTCATGAAGTTTTATTAAAGGATCATGCAGGGACACAGTGGGTAACGGTGCGGTATTGAAAACCAGGTAAGTACCGAGTGAAATGGGAGAGAACAGCACGGCAGGTAAGAACGTATTCTCACCGGGTTTCCTTGTAATGTCAGTGAGATTCCTTTTATTTGAAATGCTTTCATTTTCACAAAGCAGCTCTGCGCAGATCGGAATCAGAAACCCTGATTAGCACGCGAACGGCGACAAAACAACAAAACCCTCTCCAAGAAAATTACAGGAATTGAGACTTTGAAAAAGGGGAACCCATCCTGCTCTGGATCATCTAAATTTACTCTTCCTGAATTATTCAGTGACTGTAAAAGTCTTGTTCAGTCCGGTGTAGAAATCCCTTTCACTCGTTAAGCTCCACCCCCTTTTCACCACAGATCCTCTCAAATATCTTCTCTTCAGAAGTAGGACAAAGACACTAAATCCTCCACACATGTTATAGATGACTCACTCGGTTCGTCCAGCTACAGATGGATGTCTGAATAACTCTTTGTAATTCCTTGTGTTATAGAAGAGATAAATACAGTGTGTGTGTGTGTGTGTGTGTGTATGTAAGTGTATGTAAGTGTGTGTAAGTGTGTGTGTGTGTGTGTGTGTGTGTGTGTGTAAGTGTGTGTGTGTATGTGTGTGTGTATGTGTGTGTATGTAAGTGTATGTAAGTGTGTGTATATGTGTGTGTGTGTGTGTAAGTGAGTGTGTGTGTGTGTGTGTGTGTGTGTGTGTGTGTGTGTGTGTGTGTGTGTGTGTGTGTGTGTGTGTGTGTGTGTGTGTGTGTGTGTGTGTGTGTGTGTGTATGTGTGTATATGTGTGTGTAAGTGTGCGTGTGTGTGTGTGTGTGTGAGTGTGTGTGTGTGTGTGTGTGTGTGTGTGTGTGTGTGGTGTGTGTGTGTGTGTGTGTGTGTGTGTGTGTGTGTGTGTGTGTGTGTGTGAGTGTGTGTGTGTGTGTGTGTGTGTGTGTGTGTAAGTGTGTGTGTGTGTGTGTGTGTGTGTGTGTGTGTGTGTGTGTGTGTGTGTGTGTGTGTGTGTGTGTGAGTGTGTGTGTGTGTGTGTGTGTGGTGTGTGGTGTGTGTGTGTGTGTGTGTGTGTGAAAGAGTGTGTGTGTGTGTGTGTGTGTGTGTGTG
>CM022772.1:22001058-22016058 GCA_012411365.1 Ameiurus melas | reverse complement strand
GTGTTAATATTAAGAGCCTCACAAATAACTTACTGAAGAATGTGAGTACCATGTGAGTATTCTCTATGAAGAGGTAAAATACTCCTGCGTCCCATCCTTTTCTCCTGTCTGCCGCTGTCTTTCCTGTATCTCATCTGTCTCATATATCCCATGTTTTGTGTGTGTGTGTGTGTGTGTGTGTGTGTGTGTGTGTGTACACGCAGTCCATATTACGTCGAAGTAAGTCCGACTTTAGCGAGTCCCCCCAAGCTGGCGGACACCCAGTTCAGCAGCAGTTTTGATGAAGACTTTGATGAAGATGTGCCCTTGGCCCAGTGCCAGGCCCTCTACGACTTTAAAGGTACAGTTATCACAGCGACATTTCAATCAGCAAATAAACTACTCTAATAAAGCCAGAGAAGCCGTAGAAATCTCCATTATACCGTACGTCTACACCCACCGGCCGGCCACCTGCGCGTTCATGCGTTAATCCAATCAGCCAATCGTGTAGCAGCAGCACAGTCCATAAAGTCAGGCAGATACACGTCAAGAGCTTCAGTTAACGTTCACATCATACATCAGAATGAAAACAAAATCTGATCTCTGAAGTGTGTGTTTAACCGTGGCACGGTTGTTGGTACCAGATGGGTTAGTTAGAGTATTTCAGAAACTCCTCTATGTCTTGAACAGTGAGAGACAGAATAACAATTATAACATTGTTGACGTGTTTTTCTGGATTTTTTTTGTTGTTATTCTGTCTCTCACTGTTCAGATAAATCTACCATTAAAATTATAGACTGATCATTTCTTTATCAGTGGGCAAACGTACAAAATCAGCAGGGGATCAAATACTTCTTTCCTTCACTGTACATATCTCTCCATATATGTCTAACGTCTCCACATATCTTCTCTGTCTCACCGGTGTCTCCTCCATGTCTCTTCAGCATCTCACGTTGTCTTTCCTGTTCCTAATTTCTGTTGTCTCCTTTGACCCTGCCTGATCCTTGTCTCTAACACGTCTCTGCCTGGTCTCTCTTCTGTCTTGCTTAACCCATTCCTCAGGTACGAGAGAGGGGGAAGTGAGCATGCAGGTCGGGGAACGTCTCAGCGTGTTGGACGAGGACATGGGAGATGGTTGGGTGCGTGTGAAGAAGACAAACGGAGATATAGGATATGTCCCTGCGTCCTACATCAGGATCAACTGATCGCACGTCAGCCTTTCTTCCCAGACGCACCCCATTTTCTGTACATACGTGTTTGTATATACACAAAAAAACCCCGAGGCTATATGTGTACTGCTGAAACGCTCGAACTGAAATAAAATCACAAATTTAAAAATAACAAATATTCAATAATTAATTTAATTAGATTAATTCCCTTTTTTATTCATTTCTCATTCTTTTTTTTAATCATTGCATTTATCTGCATCACTGAGGAATGGCGTTATAAAGCAGGCACTTAAACATCAGAACAAGGCACACATGGTCAAAATACAAAATATTCATAAAAAATTATAATAATGCAAAAAATAAAAAGATAACAATAATAAAAATAACAGCTACAGAATGTGTTCAGGCTGAAAATAATAATAATAATAATAATAATAATAATAAATGCATGCACAAGACAATGGCATAATTGAGTTACATATAACTTATACGTGTAACTATTGAGCTATATATAAGAAAACTAAGGTGGAGTAATACAGTAAAAGTAAAATATCCGTTTTAACGCTCCATCGCTAATCTAAAGTCCTATTCCGTTCTTAAAGAGCCATGGCAGTGAAATGCGAGTTCAAAATCACAGAGTCAGAATGTGTGTCATTTCAATTTTATAATAATCAACAATAACGCCCCTCTTGGGTCTTCTCCCAAATCACAAAGCTAGTGAACTAGCTAACGTTAGCGCGTGGCTGGTGTGTTAGCGTGTTAGCTCCTGTAATTGCACGCGCAAAGACGAAGCGCTGCTTTAACGATTCGCAATCAAACCTGATCCGTTTTTGTCAATCTGACGCGCATATCTGATGCGGCACTGATGAATCGATACTCGCGTTCAGTTCACACACACACACACACACACACACACACACCCATCATCATCATTTACAATTCATAATCACGACTCGTAGAAAGTCTCCGCAATAATTTGCACACGTGGCCCCGCCCCCTTCTCTCTCTCTCATCGTCAGAATCGTTACCGCTTTAAAGTTGCGTGTTGTAACGGCGCGCTCTGGCGGTGTGATCGCGGATTCGTAGACGCAACTTGAAAGCTCGTAACACCAAGAGGAAAAGGCGTAAATTAGGATTCGTAGCTGTATTGCGTCGTATTGCACTCGCGAGGCAGATTCAATTCTAAACTAACTTTATAATCCATTACATTATAATCTCTTTGATGCATTGACTCGCAGCTTTCTGCAGGAAATTAACCCCAAAATATAAGTTTTTGCACCCCCTCCCCTTCCCCCAGCATAGTTAAGAGCGTACTGTATGATGCGCATCAAGGTGCGTAGAAATGCGTACAATAATTATCGTCGTAATGAAGGCACTGTTTAAAAGAACATACTTTCCAGTTTGGGTCCCTAATTTAGTGTTAGCATATTAGCGTTAAGCAAGGTATATTATATTAGCAAATATCGTACAACTGATTATTAGCGAAAGCCTTATTAGAAGAAACCTAGCACCCTTTTTCGGCCAGGAGATGATCATAAACATTTTACCTGTAAACATGTTCATTTCCTTTATCGCGCGTTAGGAAGCGGGTACGCGATAACTGTCCGAATAAACACATTAAAGAAACAAAACTGTAGCAATTAAACAGAAAACAATGACTTTTTAACTACGGATCAGATATGACGGTTTTGAACGCCGTGGGATACGACTATTAAAACGTGCTCGAGTCAAATACATCAACACCTTCAGTCAAGCAAATCTGTTAGGTTTTTACGTTATTTTTTACGTTATTTTTTAACGTAAATTAAATTCCTCAAATCGATCCTAGTTGGTGTTAGCATAGAATTAGCATTATAGCGAGCTAGCATAGTCGTCGTGTGTGTTATTCCTGAAACGGATGATAAGAAAATGGAACACGGACAATAATACCGTGGCCTCGACGGACCTCGGTCCATGTTTACGATAACGTGTTTTCCTGTTAGCATGACGAATGAGGGATGGATAGCCTTATCGGTACACACGCGCGCCGTATCGTTTTATCTCTGTACGCGCGTGTATACGTGTTCAGTCGAGCAGGGACGGCTCAGACGGGCGGATGATGGTAGGCCTGTTTGGAGCTGCTGGGGGTCTTCTGCTAGAAAGAAACAGCGTAGTGGTTACACATGGTACTGAAGATAATGCTCTTTTCCATTAGCACTGTAATGGAAGATAATGGTAGTGTGTGGGAGTGTGTGTGTGTGTGTGAGAGAGAGACCTCATACCTGGGGATTCCAGGTGGTATGGAAGGGGGCACTCGGGCAGGACGAGAAGGAATCTGTGGTGGAGGGGCGGAGCTTGGGTCATAAGCATTCATAGGTGGTGGACCGGGCCGAGATGGAATTGGCGGAGCCATTGGTGGAGGGGCGGAGCCTGGCGGAGGACCGGGGGTGGGACCCCTCACGGCAGGAGGACGACCAGGAGGAGGAACGGAGCTTGGAGGCTTCATCTGAGCAGGAGGACTGAGAGAGATAGAGAGAGGAGGATGATTTTATGTGTGTAGATATTGATAAATAGATAGATAGTGTGTGTGTGTGTGTGTGTGTGTGTACCCAGCCTCTGTGTTGATCCAGGTGTCATCCACAGGTGGGGGCAAGGGGGTGGAGATGGTGGTGGTACTGATGTCACTGATGATGCTGAGGGCCTCTTTAAGGGCGTGGTACATCCGCAACACCTCTTCTCGGTGCTGAGCCTGATCGGCACACTCCTCCATCAGCACGCTCTGATCCGCACTCGAGTACAGGAACGCCAGCAGCTCGGAGTGGATGAACTCCTTTGCCTGGAGTGGGGGAGGGAAGGGTTCCTTATATATTAGCGTCTAGAAGAAGACCTTATACAGTCGTCAGTTTTTGTTTAGAAACGCAGCTGCGTGTTAAGCTAAACACGTCCAGGAGGAGGCAGGATCGAATTTCACATTATGAGTAAATACTGTATCTGGACAACATCAAATCCAAAACCTGTATTACTATAGCTACTGGTAATCTGGTAGATCTACTAATAAGAGCTGAGTATATCAGTACATGCGGGGCAACCCTATATTCTCAGGGTCCAGTGTTCTCAGGGTCCTATGTTTCCAGGGTCCAGTGTTCTCAGGGTCCAGTGTTCTCAGGGTCCAGTGTTCTCAGGGTCCAGTGTTCTCAGGGTCCAGTGTTCTCAGGGTCCAGTGTTCTCAGGGTCCTATATTCTCAGGGTCCGTTGGGTCGTGTTCTGGGTCCAGTGTTCTCAGGGTCCAGTGTTCTCAGGGTCCTGTGTTCTCAGGGTCCTGTGTTCTCAGGGTCCTATTTTTCCACGGTCCTGTGTTCTCAGGGCCCTGTGTTCTCAGGGTTCCATTTCCAGGGTGTTATATTTTCAGGGTCCTATGTTCTCAGGGTCCGGTGTTTCCATGGTCCCATGTTCTCAGGGTCCTGTGTTCTCAGGGTTCCATTTCCAGGGTGTTATATTTTCAGGGTCCTATGTCCTCAGGGTTCTATGCTTCATATATTTTATTTTGCCAGGGTTCTCTGTTTCCAGCTCCTTTGTTCTCTGGGTCCTATGTTACTCCTTGTGACTTATTTCCCGATACCTTATGTTCCCCGGGCTGGAAGTTCCTACAGCCCTGTGTCACCGGGGCATATACACTTCCATGGTCATAGATACCCGAGTCTTTATACTCCCATATCCAAATCTTCCCAGGGTCCCACGTTCATGGGGCTTTATATTCCTACATCCCCATATTTCCAGAGTCCTGTCACTGTCGTAGGAGTAGCAGTGTGGACTGGATGTGAACTAGTTTGTTAAAAATGACTTCATTTTGAACTGATAAACAGAAAATAATAATATAAAAGTGGAAATATTTTAGTGAAGAGCATCTGAAGTTCAAATAACGACTGACACTAAAGATGGAAAGAACGAACAGTGAAAGATGGAGGTGGTGGAGTAATGAACACAGTTCTCACGCTGTTGATCATGAGGTGCATGATGGTCTTGGGCATGAGGTCCCGGATGCTCTTATTGACGATCCCGATGTAGGAGTCGACCAGGTTCCGGATCGTCTCCACCTGTCTCTCCAACTGAGGGTCCATGGAGAAGGTGTCTGCTGGAGCTCCCTCACCGTTCTGCACCTGGAGACAGAGACATGATCTGAACTGGCGGTACTGACCATCGTTAACGCGACGCACACCTGAGACACCCACACGAGCACGTACCTGGTCCTTCTCGGGATACACTCCTGCTCGCAGGAACGAGGCCTTCCAGCTGTCCACGTCCTCCTGCGAGTCGCACGCCAACTCGATCTGACGCAGGTCTTTATACACGTTCCTACACAAACACGTGCACATACACACACACACACACACACACACACAACGCGCTCAGCCAAAAGATTGTAGTGATGGGTACAGTTACAGATAAGTAACCACACACACACACACACCTCTGCTCAGTGTTAAAGATAGCAAAGGTGTGTTTGGTGGACATGAAGCCTTTCTCTACATCTCTGATCTTCAGGTTATCCAGAGGGAGCATGTACTTCTTCTCTTTCTCCTGAAACACACACACACACACACACGATGGAATGTAACGTTGCATTTATAAACTGATGTGATGCAGAATTGTCACACACACACACACACACACACACACACACACACACCTCCTCGTCCTTGTACCAGGACAGCGACTCGGCGGTCAGGACGAACCAGTAGTCCCTAGAGCCGCCCTTCATTATGCTGATGTTGATCGTGAGCCAACCCTTCCTGATCACCTGCAAAAGGGGTGGGGTTATGGTAATGAGCACAGACACCCACACCGATTAGCGGCCGATTTAAATATGCGAATTAGAGAAAATAACGTAGTCTGTCTAGTGCAGCACCTGGTTGGGAACGGCTCTCTTCTTGGTGACCGCGGAACTCTGCTGGGCGCTGTAGTAGATGGTCAAAAATGAAAAAAAAAAAACGTCATCCTGCAATCTATATTTTTCACTTCTTACTGTCACAGACTGGGTTAATGCTGCGCTAGATATCACGTGATCCTTCAGGGTCAAGGGTCAGGGGTCACTCACTTCGCAAAACCGATGAAGTCCTCATGATTGGTGTTGATGTAGGAGAGCTCGATGTCAATCAGCAGCATCACCTACCCCCCCCCACACACACACACGAAATAACTTTCAGGAATATACTACTACTACTAATACTAATAATACTAATAATAAGCACACGGCCTCTGTTTAAACATGTCTGTGTTTAATCACTCGCCTGGTCTTTAGTCTTGCTGTCCCTCTCTCTGATGTAGGTGGTGACGATCCTCTCGGTCTCCTCTCTCAGTCGAGGATATGAACTCAGCTAATAAAAAAACACACGATTGCATCAACACACACACACACAGGTCCGAACGTTCATCTGTGATACTACAATAAGCATTTCTATTTCACACACACACACACACACACACACCAAGCATTGTTAGTGATTATAACCCAGTCACACATGAGGATGTTATGTTACAGTGTGGACTAGGGCTGCACCATACGACCTGCGTAAAAAAAAACAAAAAAACTGTTAGCATCTGTAGCAATCTGCTACCGTGTGGTAAATTAGCGCTACGTTAGCCAAGTGCTAGTACAGGAATCGAATAAAATCACGCAGGAGCACTAGTAGAAATCAGCACTACGATCACGTAGACGCTCGGGCAAACGAAAGCTTTTTATGGTGCAGCACTTTCGGTGTCACCCACGACACCGTCAATAAACTGCACTACAGCGAAAGAATAAGACTCTCTAAAACACGGATTTGTTAGAGATCTGGTGTTAACAAAGCAAGTCGGATCTGCGATACGGAAGCTGTGCGAGTCGGAGAAAAGGAGGAGGAGATGCTGCGTCGTGAAATCACGAAATCAACAGAACAGCAACAACAAAATATCAGATTTTGATTCAATTTTTTAGTGAAGGGCTGGGAAGGAATTGTGGGTAAAGTCACGGAAGGGACGATCATTAGAAATCATGAGCATTGGATTGGACATGGATTGGACGTGGTCAGAACCATCAGTGATCGAGCTGACTGACTCATTGGGATGCTACAATGGCAGGTGAGATTTGCAGGGAAGGTGTGAATACAAGCGAGGAAAATATAAGCGCTCACACACACACACACACACACACTGGGATATTCATATACTACAGTATATGGCTAAATGTATGTGCACACCTGAGTATTGTCATTCATTTGTTCCCTTTTTGCTGTAATAATAACCTTCTCCACTCTTCTGGGAAGGCTTTGCACTAGATTTTGGGGCGTGGCTGTGGGGATTTTGGGGCGTGGCTGTGGAGATTAGTGTTCATTCAACTACAAGAGCGTTAGTGAGGTTGAGGTCAGGAGCTGATGATGATCTGAGGAGACTCCAGTTCCAGTTCATCCCAAAGGTGATGAGTCAGTGGGGTTGAGGTCAGGGTTCTGTGCAGGACTCTCAAGTTCTTCTACCTTCTTCCAACCTTCACACACCACGTCTTCATTTAGCTCACTTTGTGCAGTGTCATTGTGGAGCAGGGTTTGGGATTCTGAGTTCCAGTGAACGGAGATTGTAATGCCAAAGCGTACAAAAACATTCTATATAATTATTTGCTTCTAATTTTGTGGTAACAGTTTGGGGAAGAACCATGTTTGGGTGAGATGGTCGGGTGTCCACATACTTTTGGCCATATAGTGTATGGTTATTTAGACTTGCACTATGTATTTACCTGTGGTATCACCAGCGTTCTTAAACACTATCGATTAACATTTATATTAAAAAAATCCATTTATCTAATCTCCTAATCCAATCTCTGTCTAATCCACCGAGCCAACCAACCAGGAAGGTTGAGTTCAAGGCCCTTAACCCTCAACTGCTCAGATGTATAAATAAAATAAATGTAAGTCGCTCTGGATAAGAGCATCTGCCAAATGTGGTAAACGTAAACCGTTACATCTGTCTAATCCAATCACCCATCCGACGCCTACATCTGTCTAATCCAATCACCCATCCGACGCCTACATCTGTCTAATCCAATCACCCATCCGACGCCTACATCTTTCTAATCCAATCACCCATCCGACGCCTAAACCTGTCTAATCCAATCACCCATCCGACGCCTACATCTGTCTAATCCAATCACCCATCCGACGCCTACACCTGTCTAATCCAATCACCCATCCGACGCCTACATCTGTCTAATCCAATCACCCATCCGACGCCTACATCTGTCTAATCCAATCACCCATCCGACGCCTACATCTGTCTAATCCAATCACCCATCCGACGCCTACATCTGTCTAATCCAATCACCCATCCGACGCCTACATCTGTCTAATCCAATCACCCATCCGTACGCCACATCTGTCTAATCCAATCACCCATCCGACGCCTACATCTGTCTAATCCAATCACCCATCCGACGCCTACATCTGTCTAATCCAATCACCCATCCGACGCCTAAACCTGTCTAATCCAATCACCCATCCGACGCCTGACATCTGTCTAATCCAATCACCCATCCGCCGCCTACATCTGTCTAATCCAATCACCCATCCGACGCCTACATCTGTCTAATCCAATCACCCATCCGACGCCTACATCTGTCTAATCCAATCACCCATCCGACGCCTACATCTGTCTAATCCAATCACCCATCCGACGCCTACATCTGTCTAATCCAATCACCCATCCGACGCCTACATCTATCTAATCCAATCACCCATCCGACGCCTACATCTATCTAATCCAATCACCCATCCGACGCCTACATCTGTCTAACACAGTTATCCATCTAACTTGCATCTAATTCATCCATCCATCCATCCATCTAATCCATCCAGCCATCTAATCTATCTACCCGTCTAATCCATCTATTTAATCCATCTATACAATTGTCTGTTCGTCTATAAATCTATCAACCAACCCACCCACCCACTCTTCATATCTAAACCCATCTTTACTGCCCTCCCTCCTCCCAGCGTATCGTCGTACCCTTTACCTTCTCCGTGCACTTGTGGGCGAGAGCGGAGAGTTCGGACACGACCAGGTCCACGCATTTCAGACATGGCTGCTTCAGCTTAATGATCTGCTTTTTCACTATGGCCTCGAACGCCAGGTCTGGGGTGAACAAGCCCGTCCTGAGGGATCATGGGAAATGGGTGGAGCAGGGCGGAGTGGGGGTCATTTTTATATCAGGGTAATGTGAGGAAAAGGGTGGCCAGGTTCAGATACAAAAACAGGGATGTAGCAAAAAAAAAAAAGAAAGGCCTTGTAAAGAAGGAGAGAAACAGGAGAGAAAATAAAAGGAGACAGCAAGGTTTAATGGAGTTTTCACCGTACACATTGTGTACACTCAAATCAGACGAGCTTCTGGTTTCTACAAAGCTCACCTACATTAATTACACAACGTGTTGGATTATTTATTCAGTGTGCTTCAGGTACTTCAGAGTAAGTGTACGTGTGGATGTGTAATCTACCTGTTCATCCAATCTAATCCATCTATCCTTCCATCCAACTCCAAGTCAATGTTCATGAATCTAACTTATCTGTTTCATTCATTCAACAATCTATCCATCCATAATCTGATCCACTAATCTAATTCATCTATTCATCATCTGATCAATCCAATCAATCATCTGATCCGCTAATCTAATCCATCAATCCTCTGATCCGCAAATCTAATCCATCCATCTATTCATCATCTGATCTGCTAATCTAATCAATCCATCCATCATCTGATCTGCTAATCTAATCCATCAATCCTCTGATCCGCTAATCTAATCCATCCATCTATTCATCATCTGATGCGTGAATCTAATCAATCCATCCATCATCTGATCCGCTAATCTAATCAATCCATCAACCCTCTGATCCGCTAATCTAATCCATCTAACTATTCATCATCTGATCCGTGAATCTAATCAATCCATCCATCATCTGATCCGCTAATCTAATCAATCCATCAACCCTCTGATCCGCTAATCTAATCCATCTATCAATTCAATTCTATTCAGTTTTATTTGTAGAGCGCTTTTTACAACAGACATTGTCTCAATGCAGCTTTACAGAAATATCAACACAGTGTACAGATATTAAAGGTGTGATTTTATCCCAACTGAGGAAGACACTGAGTGACGGTGGTGAGGAAAAACTCCCTAAGATGTTTAAGAGGAAGAAACCTTGAGGAACCCGACTCAGAAGGGAACCCGTCCTCATCTGGGTAACAACAGATAGTGTGAAAAAAATTCTATTCATCATCTGATCCACTAATCTAATCCATCCATCTACCTACCTATACTTCTCCTAGACCAAGTGATAGTATTTTGAAAGGACCAGTGTTTTTGTTGTGTGTTGGTTAGTTTGCAGAATGACGTGACCGATGAAGAGGTGTAGATGTGCAGGTGAAAATGGCGAATCCAGAAGCTCGTCTTTAACCGAGAGCAGAGTCAGTGAGTAAAACCTGGCCTCCTCCACATGCTCACTCAGAGGACGAGGCAGGACCAGGTGGAGGAAACGGGCACGATCTGCACAGCTCCGGTCTGCACTTAAACACACTTTCAGGTGCTTCCAAAGTACACAAAATGGAAACGACGTCAAACTGGCATAGTCCTGATGACTCAGCAAGACGTATAGGAATTTTCAGAAGCCCCGCCCCTCAAACACAAAACGCTAACTGCTTGGATTAAATCCCTTAAAATGTCAGAATGAGATGTTTCAGTCTAAATGCTTGACTGCGTAAGCAGTGTTCTGTAAACAAACTCAGTTTAAATGTAGAGGCTGTGCAGATCGTTCCCCTCCCCCGCTCACTCGCTCTGCAGCGCCCTCTCTGGCTGCATGCGCTACCTTCGTAGTGCACTGCCTGACTGTGTTGATGAGCTCCTGGATGACCAGGTCGATGCATTTGAGACACGGCTCCTTCAGCTTAATGATCTGCTTTTTCACTATGGCCTCGAAGGCCAGGTCTGGGGTGAACAAACCCGTCCTGATACACGCCCCACACACACACACACACACACACACACACACACACACACACACACACACACACACACACACGCCACACACACACACAAGCATGTGATGACTGGGACAAATGAACCTTGATTTTCTTTCTCCTCTGTATTTCTTTTCCACCTTACATTCTCTTCCCTCCATTTCTATCCTTTCATAAAAATGATTTCATTTTCTTTATTCTTTTATTTTGTCTTTCTTCCTCTATTCTCACCGTTTCTAAAGGATTCCTGTAACAATAACTTTTTTTGTTTCCTCATTTTATCTTTATCTTTATTCCTTTTACGTTCCTTCTGGTGTTTTTCTTTTGCCTTTCTTCTCTGTATTATTTTTCTTCCTCTTCCATTCTTTCCTCTCTATTGTCATTTTCTCATCTGTACCCATAGTCCTTCCCCCTTTCACTTTCACTTTCCTTCTTCTTCGTGTTCTTCTCTACTGTTTTATTCCTCCTGCATTCTTTCTTTCTTTCTTTCTTTCTTTCTTTCTTTCTTTCTTTCTTCCCATTTCTGCCTAGAGCCATTCTTTAATTTCTTTTTTTCTGTGTCTACACGTCCCCCCTCCACAGTCCGTTCTATTCTTTCCTTCCTTTCTTTTTCTTCCTCCATTCTCAATTTCTTCTCGATTATTTCACATTCTTTCTCCATTCTTCCTTCGTGTCTATTGCCATTCTTTCTTTCCCTCCACACTGCTTTCTCTGTCCTCCTTTATTTCCTTTTCTTCTTCCACTATCCCCATTCTCTCTCTCTCTCTCTCTCTCTCTTTATTAAAATACATCATTTTTCCAGGGCAATAAACACAGCTCTGCAGGACACTTTGGGGACGATCAGGAGAAAAGTTCATACAAAGTCCTGGATTAAGAGTGAATAAGAGAAAAATCAGAAACAGACATTACATAACACACTCCTAATGATCAGCATGTGTGTGAATGTGTGTGAGTGTGTGTGAGAGTGTGTGTGTGTGTGTGTGTGGGTGTGAGTGTGTGTGAGTGTGTGTGTGAGTGTGTGTGAGTGTGTGTGAGTGTGTGTGCACCCATAAGAAAATACAGACAACAGCTCACACAGAGGAACTGGGAATGTGCTGAAACACTACAACTGATCATCAGCACATTCCTGAGGGAAACACACAGGATGTGTGTGTGTGTGTGCGCGCACGTGTGTGTGTACACTTGCCTCACGCCATGTATGTTCTTAATTGCGTAGCTGATTTCTCTTCTCAGTTCTTTCTCATCAAACTCCATCTGAAACACACACACACACACACACACACACACACACACACACACACACACATTAACTCTAACACAGTCGGTGTGTAGAGTGTTTATCATACTGGGATTTCTTTCTGTATTTCTGTAATTTTTAAATTCATAAATGAAATCTTAGATATTTATATCGGATTATTTATTTATTTATTTTTTTGGGGGGTGGGGGGGTGGGCTTGGGGTTCAAAACCATGGAAGTATCTCATATCCTCTGCATGCATGGAGTGATTTAGATGAAACTTTAGGTTTGGTTACGTGGGGATGGAGCACATGGACTCACTACTGTGAGTCAAGGTCACAGCGCCACCAACTGCCAGCAGGAAGTGTGTTGTGTATAACAGACTTTTAAATAGTCTTCTTATATTTACCCCAAATTGCAAAAAGGAGTCTTGATATCTTAAAGTGTTGCCGTGGTAACGCCTCAGACTTTAACGCTCTTTTGTTCGTCATTTCTGGTGTTTTACTCTACAGCGCTCGTTTCACTACGCAATGTTTTCCTACAGCCACCGGGCGGCGATGGCGCCGTAGTGCTTGGGCCCGTCATCGCTGCTTGCAGCTATAGTTCTTAAATGATTCTTCCTTTCATCAGACTGCACCATTTCTTTATTTCTTTTCATTTCAACTCTTTCTTTCCTTTTTTCTTCACTTCCCTGTTTCCTGCATTCTTTTCATTCCTATTTTTTCGGCGTTTCCGTTTCTTTCTCTCTGTTTCGTTCTTTTTCTTTCTTCCTGGTGTTTTTTTTTTATATAGACCTTGACGAGTTCGAAGGGGAAGCGCTCGTGGAAGATGCGGTTGATTCGAGCTCCTCCGGAAAGTTCCAGAGTGTCCACCTGATCACCAGAACCCTCGATCCTCTTCTCAAAGTCCACGCCGAACTGCTGCACCATCCTGCACACACACACACACACACACACACACACACAGTGGTTACGTTGACCTCGTGTGAATGTCTGCTCCCCAACGTGTGTGTGTGTGTGTGTGTGTACTCACTGCAGCAGGGCTTTAGTTTTGCGTGTCGGGTCATCAGGTTTGAAGTTCTTGTACTCCTCCACCTCCTTCTCCAGAGACAGCAGCTGACTCTGCAGTTTACTGCGCAGACTGGGCAGCGTGTCTCGGATGTGATTCGTCAGTTGCTATGGAGACGGACATGGTTGGATTGGCTTATAAATCCATTTGTTAATATTTGTATGAGTTCTTCAGCACACATTCATAGCACTGAGTTTATATTTCCTGCAGCAGTGGTTTGTGTATTTACCCTCCGAAAGCAGTGCACTGCATCATGTATACAGTTAGCGTATGTGTGTGTGTGTGTGTGTGTGTGTGTGTGTAGTGTGTGTGTGTGTGTGTGTGTGTGTGTGTACCTGGTTGAGTGTTTTCTGCAGGTATGGTGTTCCCATCCTCTCGGCCATGTGTCTGTACGCAGGGTGAGACAGAAAGAACTTCCTCTCTGCTGCCAGAGCAGCGCGGATGTCCTTCCTGCCGTCGATGTCCTTCTGACTGCGGTTCACCACGCCAATGTAGCCTACACACACACACACACACACACACTTTTATTTTAAGACCGTAATGTGAAAGGTAAAACTGAATAAGGGTATATGTGTAAACGTGCAGTTCTCTTTGCAGGAACCTTTTTCAGGAACCCAGAAAACGTTTTCCATAATCCAGGAACCTTTTTTTTTTTTTACATACACAAGAACCTTTGAGACGTAGTACATTAGGGAACCTCTTCTCTAATTGTTTTAAAGCTGGCAGCCTTTTCATGGAACATTTTCAGTAACATGTTGCATAAACAAGAACCTTTTCAGGAACCCAAAAACTTTATCAGGATGTCTTTTCAGCTGTGGGCGGAGTCTGCTGAGATGAAAAGAATGCTGACTGATTAAATACGTTCTTACCCAGTGTGTGTGTGTGTGTGTGTGTGTGTGTGTGTGTGTACCTCTACGCAGAGGCAGCAGTTTGTTCTCCAGGATATCACGGGCATCCGTCCCCTCATCCATCAGATCCAGTTTGGTGATCACACCAATGGTGCGGAGACCTACAAGGCACAGGGTCAAAGATCAATGATCACCGAGTAAGCCCACATAAACACACCCACACGTACACACACATGTACACACACCCTGGGGGTCGACCTCCTTGGAGATCTTGAGTGCGTCGGAGTTGGCAAGGTCGGTGTTGGCAGGAGTAACGGCCAGAATCAGACAGCTGTCCCTCGTGATGAACTGCAGCAGCATGTCCCTGTGCACACACACACACACAGTGCATTGTTACTGACTGGATGCAGTTCCTATAACGTTTCGATCCAATCAGCTCTCGGCACACCCTATAATTAACCGATTACCTTATTTGGAACTCGATGTCTTGTGGCTGGTCTCCAACGGCAACCTTCGTCATACCGGGAAGATCAATCAGAGTCAGATTCAGCACTGAGAGACAGAGAAAGGTCCAGCTTATTAACATAACATTCTGTGTGTTTTGTGTGTGTGTGTGTGTGTGTGTGTGTGTTTTTGTGTGTGTGTATGTGTGTGTGTGTTTTGTGTGTGTGTGTGTGTCTTGTGTGT
>CM022772.1:21956058-21993558 GCA_012411365.1 Ameiurus melas | reverse complement strand
AAACCCCAACAGAAACCCTCATCAAAGCTGTAATGGTTTTAATGGGAATTGTATTGGTTTTAATGGAAACTGTAATGGTCCCTGTGGGTCTCTACTGGTAATATGTTGCCTTCTGTTGGTGACATGTTATGTCTAGTGGATACCAGTAAACACGGGTAATGGTTTTAATGTCAGCTGATGGATTGTAATGGTGTTTTGTAGTGGAAACCATTAGGATTCCTGTCACGGTTTCTATTGTTTTTTTTTTCAGCGGTTAATCTTTTAGACTTGACCTAATGTTCAGGTTTCCATTAAATAGATTTAATGCATTTTAATCAATACACGTCACTTTGTAGGTGTGCAGTTATCTACTGTTGCCTTGCATGTTAGTATTGGCACCCCTCTACCTCATCCTTTAATGAAAATGAATCACCATACTGTTTTTTTTCTCAGTCCAGTGGGAACATGGACTCGGTGGTGTGTGTGTGTGTGTGTCTGTGTGAGTGTGTGTGTGTTGTGTTCGAGGTGGTGATATGAGCATCAGAGACAGTAGTAGTAAAGTCCACACTAAAGGACTACTCTAACTCAGGATTTGCTACATCCACCTCAGCTCACGTTTGAAGCCGTGGTGTTACGCTGGAGTCCAAAACAATCGCACGTTAAGAACATTACCAAGAGTCTCGAGGTTTTTGATGGGGGGGTGTTACACTTTTATTACCATAGTAACAAGAGCCGAGTCGGTTTGCAAAGAAAAAAAAAACTCATAAAGCTCGGCAATAACAGTGGATACACGCTAAGAAATGACTGATAACAAATTAGCGCGCTAGGAAGTAAAAGATACAAACATGTGAGTGAGAAATGTGTGCTCCGTGATTTCCCACCAGCTGGAGTCACATCAGTTTGTTCTAGTTTCACCTACGTGAATATTCACTTATTATTTTCTGATGAATTAAATATTCCGTGTACTGTTACAACCTGTTTAAATGCCACAATTTCACACTGAATCACTCTTCATGAGTGAAATACATTTCAAAGGCATTCTTAGGCCTTTGATAACATTTCTTATCATTGGGATTATTTTAACTGTTGATTGGACCCGATGGAGTACATAATAATCATGTTTAAATCGACTCTCGCCTCGCCTCTGCACCGTACGACACGGGGCTTTCGTCGTGTCTCTGCCCCTAAACCACCCGTCTCCATCTCTGCCCCTGTACATCCCTTCAACATTTTAAAACTCAAGTAAAACCTTAGGGTTAAGGACGGTTTAATATTCTTCATCTGGAGCACCGTAACCCACACCACACGGTCACGGTGCTTGAAATCGTGAAGACGTATCCAAAAGGTCTTGTGAATTTATTTAAAGGTGTTCTGCACCCACTTGCCTGTCCTCAGGAACAGGAAACCGCAACCGGTTCAGATGTCTGGACTCCGTGCCTCCTCACTCTTCTATGAGGACGAGCAAGGATTACGTCATCACCAGAATCAACCAGCAAATTAACACGCTCAGAGAAGGAGCGTGGAAAGAAGGAAGTCGCAGAGACAGGTGATGCGTTTTTTGTCCTTTTGATGCACTTTTGCAAGGAACATGTGTCAGGGTTTAGCGAACATTCCTTTCTTCCACTGTGTCAGAAGAAGTGATGAGATTGAAACGTCCCACCAGGGGCAACAAGGTTAGTCTTCTACAGCTAGCTAAGCCATGTTGCCTAAATTAACATATAAATAAAACAATGGGCGTGTCTAATGATGCTTTTCGTCAGTTGTTGACCACATCTGCCCAGTTGCTTTGAAAATATTGACGATTAAAAACATTGTAATATTCATTACTGCTTGCACTTGAGTAATTTTCCCTGCTGCTCTGATATATTGTCTTAGTGTCACACATACTCGGTACAGTTTGTCAACTCAGCTTGTGTTAAACTCAATTCTTTACTTTTTTATCGTATCAGAGTCTTGACTTTGTCCTACATCTCACCGTAGTGTTTAAATTCATCATGGATTCATTTACTTCCTGTCTGTTTTGACTTCTCACACGTCGTCCAAGTTAAAGCTTGTTATTTGTACGTAAGCACATTTTCCTGTTACTAGGGTAGGAGGACAACAAAACAAAAACATCTCAAACAATTGCTTTAAAGCTCCACCAGTTACAGCTAAGCGTTTTTCCTCGTCCATTCTTCAACTTTACGTTGTATAGACAGACCCCTGTGCTTCTGCCGACAAGCTTCTTCGGCCGTAAATGCCCGTCGACCCATTTGCTTTACGTATGCTGCATTCTAAAGCTTGTAACCTGGAGATTTCTGACCCGAGTAAGAACCCGAAAGAAGCACCTCCTCGACTTCTTCTTCTTCAGAAACTCAGGAACCTGAGTGCAGTACATGTTCTCATATCAACAGTGAATAACATAGCACTTCATAGCACTACTTTAAAATAAGTTTCTAGTCGTAACTGCTTTACGTTAATCAGTATACTGTACAGTAGTTTGTTATATCTATAACGTGCGTGTATATGTTTGAGATGAAAAAACATTATGAACGTGAAAGGTATTTATCAGCTTTATCAGTGATTAGCTAGTTGCTAGTCTTGTAGCTGAGTGAACACACATCTCCACAGCCACGCCCCAAAATCTAGTGCAATGCCTTCCCAGAAGAGTGGAGGACATTATAACAGGAAAGAGAGAATAAATCTGGACTGAGACGTTCAACAAAGACACATGGGAGTGATTATCAGGCGCTCACAAATTTATGTCCATGTAGTGTATAAATGGTGCAGAACTTAATATGATTCTTACTGAATTTTATGAGCGACAAAAAGGTAAGACTAAAGGTAAAAGATTATTCAATGCACGAAAAAAGAAGT
Organism: Ameiurus melas; assembly: GCA_012411365.1. Classification (NCBI taxonomy): domain Eukaryota; kingdom Metazoa; phylum Chordata; class Actinopteri; order Siluriformes; family Ictaluridae; genus Ameiurus; species Ameiurus melas. The sequence goes on along the minus strand of CM022772.1, from coordinate 21,990,723 downwards.
TAGAGGTGGCTCCGTCTAATCTCTGCACCTCTCTCTATATGCAGGTTCACATATCCCTACCCCCGAGGCTTCTACAAATCAGATGACTTTATTAGCGATGAAATGTCCGAGCATGGAAGCATAGACTTTGTAGCACTGGATGGTGATGGCTGTCATGGTGCTGGATCAACCGAAATGCAGAACTCCTCACCGGTCATCAGCAGGAGGAAGCAGAAAGCTAAGTTAAGGAAACGCCGTCAGAAAGCTCTGAAGGCTCTAGCAAAGCAGACAGCGCAAGGCCCAAATACCATGGTAACAGTACATGACATAGCTGACTCCACCCCTGGGATGGTCCATAAGAAGTATTTTTCTGGAATTTGTTTCATTGACCTAAACCATCTTAAGTAATCGGACACACAAGAAGCTATTTTAGTTCTGAATATCATTTATTGATGCTAATGTGTGACACAAGATAATAGTATCCAAGATAATAGTTTGGAAATGAGTACTTGGCAAAAAGAAATTCTGTTAAATACACCAATTTAATAGGTACAGAAACTTTACTTATCACCAGACTGGACCATGTACCCCTCAAACAAAAAGTCCAGGTGGTAGAGCCTGACCTGATCCAGCTCCTACTACCTGGGCTGAGACAAACCAAAACTATGGACCTTTGGTGTGGAGACACGGAGACACGCAGACAGTGCAGTGAGCTCAAGGCTGGAGAAGTTATCTGTTAAGCGTGTCTCGTTCTAGGAGTTGGATCAGGTCTACCTCTACCCCCTGGACTTGATTCTACAGTGAGGACTATCGTATTTGGACTCTACACACGAGCATTACAGGTGTGTGTTATGAAAAGATCTACCATGGGTCATGACATGTGGATTAACATGTGGATCTGGTATTAAAGCATCAGTGTGAACCTGAGCAAGAAGGGAAGAAAAGGAAGGAGAGCCCGACTACAGTTGACGAGCCAGAGTGTAAAATGGTCAAGACTGAATCTGCAGGAGGTGACGAGACCAACAATGGTACTGAACTTCTGTCTTTGTCTTTTACTTTCTTTCTCGTTTATCTTCTTCACATTTTCTCAGTAATTTTGGATTTTGTATTCAAAAGATTCAAGAAACAAGATGGAGGCATCTGAGAGATCCGCAACTCTCATATCTGTAAGTGTTTTTTTTTTTTGTTTTGTTTTAGGAGAATCGCCTTAAAAACGGAACTTTCTAGAATTACACGGGCCTGTTTAGCTTTAATATAACTGACTTGATGTACTAGATCCATCTGCACATGGATCTAGATAGAAATGGTTCCCAGTTTTCTACAGGCTGTAATCTGTAATAATCAGTTATAATGTTTTGTCAAATTGATCTAGATTGTATCAGTCATTGTTCTGTTGTAGTGGTTTTGGGGAAAAACTGTAGATCTTTCATTATTAAGTGAAAAAGATCTGTGTCTTTCCAGGCCTCCAACTCAGGAACTGAAGGACAAAGTGTTGGTGAGCATCCGTCCTGTTATTCTCATGAAATCCTCCCTTTTGAAATACGTTCTTCATTAAGCCACATCTATTGCTCTGTGTTTTGTACACAGTTTTGTCTATCGAAGAGGAGCTTGCTCAGCTTAAAATGAAGCTTCAGAAAAACTATTTTCCACTATCTGACATAGGTACTACCCTGGACTTTCTGTTCCTTTTTTTTTTAGACAGGAGTTTCCAGATTTAGCAGCTAGCAGAGTTAATATTTTGTCCCAGGATTTCCATAGATATGCATTTAAAACCATTTGATACATTATTTTTAAAAAAACAACAACAAAAAAAAAACAGTGTACTTGCTTTTAGAAGGGTTCATGAACAGGACTATTGTATAGGACTTTTTGTTAATGAATTTTTTCTTTCTTTTTTGATGTCTAAATGCAGAATGTCACACTGAGGAGACCGGTGAGGATTTAACTCCTGCCCCAGTAGGTGTAAACTATGTGGAACAAAACTCTTATGAAACTGTGAGCATTGCTAATATGAGCTGACTGATGTATCTTTCTCTGCCCAGGCCTCCAAATCAGCGGCTAAAGGACAAAGTTGCCGTGAGTATTAGTTGTTCTTCTCTCTTTATTCATCTATCCATATTACCTCATTTATTTAGCAATTGTTGCTGCTCGGATTTAACAAACGCGTATCGTTTCTGTAGCGGCATTTTCTTCAAAGCGACAGGGCAGACAGACTCGGGCTCCTGATGGCACACACAAGAAGCAGCGATCTTTCTGGAGACCAGGAATGAAGATCACAGCCAAGAGGTCAGATCCAGCTCCAGAACCTAGAACCTCCAAAAAACAACAACATGCACTATCTTGAACGAGGCAAAGTAATAGAAGTACATGCACTAAACCGTGCAGTGCTGTTCCGTCTGCGAATTTACTAAATGTTCTGATTGGTCATTTCTCCCGTCTGTCACATGGTCACCAGGATAGCTTTTGTATGTTCTGTGTGCAAGTTCCACTCGTTCTATAAAAAGAACATGGAAGCTCATCTGGAGAGCAAATTCCACAAAGATCACTTCCAGTTCCTGTCGGAGCACCTCTCTGAACCGACTGTGGACTTCCTGCAGGTACAACACTACTTCTCCAAAAATGTTCAAAACGCCTCCATTCGAAGGTGTCCAGATATGTGGATATACTGTATCATTTTTATCAGCACAGACAGGTTAATAACGGACACAAACGTGCCGCTGAATGACCAGATTTATGACTGGAGTAGGGACTTAATAACAAATCGTATGATGGTCATGTCTGGTCTGGCAGAAGTCTTTCTTTTTACTGCTAATCTGTGAAGCTACTAGTGAACTTTTTCCCCAATTTCCCCTCCTCTGTTAAGTCATGGGGATCATCACATACTGTAAAGGGTTCATTAACATTCCGGCTTCTGATTATTAAGGTTGTAAATTTATGAATACGTGTAACTAGCTAAGCCAACTGTTGCCCGTTGTTCTAACAGTGTGTGCTAGTTACCTAACACACTGTCCTGAATGGTTCTATGTTGGTGGAACAGAGTCAATAGAACATTTAAAAAGACGTTACTGCTTTTGATAATACATGGTCCAGCTAGAGACAGTGAGGATGTGTGTGCATATGCATTATGACTTACCACTCTTTGTTTGATTTTTCCGTGTGTGTGTGTGTGTGTGTGTGTGTGTGTGTACCTGGGTAATTAGCAGACACATTTAAGATATAAGCATAAGAAGGTTGAGGATTTCGTTAATCAGATACCGAATCACCGTGATGCCATCTGTCAGCTGTATGAAGATAAGGACCTGACTCGAGGTATCTGACTCATTTTGTCCTTCTCTGCATTTGCTTCCTATGTCGAATATTGACTTATTGAGTGTGTGTGTGTGTGTGTGTGTGTGTGTGTGTGTGTGTGTGTGTGTGTGTGTGTAGACATCAGTATGGAGCACTTCATGAGGAAGGCAGAAGCAGCTCACTGTCTAGCGTGTGATGTATACATACCCATGCAGCATTACTTAATTCAGAAACACCTCAAGTCCCCCGACCATAACAATAACTGCAAGGTACACTCACACCATGCGTAAAATACACGAGCAGCCTAATGCAAGCACATCGTTAAAATCTACAGCATCAGTACACGTGTGAGATTTGTTGCTCTGCTTTCCGTTTCGATTTGTAATACTTTATATAAAAAAATTCTGATCGAGTCTAAATGTGTATGTTTATGTTCATGTCCATGAAGATTATGATGGAACAGTCTAAAAATTGGGGGCTGTCTTTTGCCCAGAACATCCTCAGTAAAAAGGTTGTCCACAAGAAACTGAAGCGCTACCTTAAGGTAAGGTTTTGTTGTTGTGGTTTTTCCATCTGTCAGGATTTTGTACATTTTGTGTAGTGCATGCTCAGCTTAAATTTTAGACTTAAACAACCAAATCTCAGTTGGGCTCCAGAACATGTTGGTGAATATCGCTTATTGTCATCACATTTTTCTTTTCGTCTGTATGAAGAGTTAACTGTGCTAACCATGAATGCCTTGCAGGACTCCATGGTAACTGGTGGGTCTGAATTGAAACCGAAAGTGGGATGGTCAACAGGACAAAGGGCAGTTCCAGATCCAGAAGCGCACATGATGATGCAAGAGGTGGAGTCGTTCTGTGAACGGACGAGCGAAGCTGAAGAGGCAGTAGGACATGGGAAAGACCATGAGGTGGAGCCATTCTGTGGACGGACGAGCCAAGCTGAAGAGGCAGTAGGACATGGGAAAGACCATGAGGTGGAGCCGTTCTGTGGACGGACGAGCCAAGCTGAAGAGGCGGTAGGAGATGGGAAAGACCGAGAGGTGTCTAAAGGGGTGGTCCCAGCTGCAGAGGAAGAAAAGAATGGGAAGGAACAACAGGCAGAACCAATGTTTGAAGAGGTGGTTCCAGCTGCAGAGAAAATAAGGAACAAGGATGTGCGAGAGAAACCTGAAGAACGTTACCTGGCAGAATTGTTTTTCGACTTGCTGGACGAAGAGGAAGATGTGGAAGGAGTGGAGTTGGGAGAGGAAGAACTGGGAGAGGATGACTACACTTTGTAGTCAAAGTGAAAAAACTTTGACCTCTGTGACCCTTTAATTAGTCTCTTAATGATTCTCTACAGATTCTGTTGGCTGGATCAAGTCAGACTCCTAGATCTTATGGGAGTTTAGTAGACATTATGTATGTTTGTGACATTTAGGAATTTATCACAAAGCAATTTTTCTTTTCTCTTTACATTTATACTGTTTTCCACCAACACAGTGCTGCTGTCAAATCTGGAAACTTTCAGCACTTTACCACCGTGAAACCAGCAGATTGTGCATGACATACACTGGGCTTATTATTATTATTATTATTATTATTATTATTATTATTATTAAAAGGTAAAACATTCTAACACTGTTTTTCTGTTTTGATTCCTTCATGATTCTGAAGGAATCATGTTGAAATTGTAAAATATGTTCTTAATGCCTAAAATACTGCTTGTAAACTCCTCCACTGTTGTTATTTTTGTGCTGTTCATCAGTAAATTCATTCAACTGAGTATGTAATAGTTTGGTAGAATCATGCCCTCGCTTTCCTAAAGGTTGATTCTGTATGACTGAGCAAAAACTGTTGCTCTGTCTAGAACCCGAGTTGCTGTTTTCCCTACTAATAAGCCAGCTGTTAATAAGCCAGTCTGCTGTATATTGTGGTTTTCGTTCACCCGTTGCAAGAGTGTCTAGAGTGGGCGTATATAATCATTTCTGGACTATTTTAAAGCAATATCCACAAATTATATTTGATGAAATTCATATATAAATAAAATTCTATTGATTTACAATAAAATTAGTGACTACTGAATTTCTGCCGTCTGTTGTGACCCTTTACGTCTGCGGAGGAGTCACAGTAAAACAATCATAAGAGCATAGAAAAATGAAGAAAGAAACGGGATACCTTATAATTGCTGAACACAATTCCAAAACTGTGTCCCTTCCCTCCATAACACGCCACACCCCTTCACCTGTCCTCTGACCTTATAAAACACATAGACATGATCGGTCAAGCCCATGTAATCACATCATTACGGGAAACATGAAAAAATGTTACATAAACACAAATATTTAAATAAATATTCATAGGATAGGCTCCAGGTTCCCCGTGACCCTGAAAAGGAGTAAGCGATTGAAGATGGATGGATATTTCATAGGTTCCTACACTGTCAATGTTTTCCCAATGCTTCAATGGTTATTGTAGTTAGCAAAGACATTGGGCCAGTGTGCAGTAAGACAAACATTGGCCTCTAGGTGGCACTACAGTGTTACATGGGTCACAGCCCAGCTTTGCTAAAGGTTTATCTGAATCAAACAGTTCCTCTTGGTCACCAGTTTGGATCCAGCCTTCCAAACAAAACAATGGAAGTTTTATTTCTGCACATGACAGGGCCTTCCTTTGACCAATACCTGTGACCTTCCTGTGATGCAATAAACATGGTGTACAATAAATTGCTCTGTTTTCCCCCCACCACCACCACCACCCAGGGAAGATAGTACACAGTATACTTTCAGTGAAATGAAAACCTGACCTACTCCTCTTTAGACTGTGGGTCCAATACTAATTGAAAAATGAATAAGAAATAATGAAAATAAGAACTATATGTACAGGAATGTACCACAAATGCAGTATGTTATGTGTAGTAACAATACAAAGTGCAAAGTGGGATGAAGAGTGACTGTACAGTCCTTATGGAGTCCTACGGGTTCTGTATGGAGTCTGATGGCCTGAGGGAAGAAGTGAGCTTCTCACTTTTAGCCATCAGACCATGGAGGTGCTTGGCTGATTGCAGCAGGCTAAATGGACAGTTACCTGGGTGGATGCATCACTTGGTGTACATGTCAAACAAATACATAAGAAATACTGTAATTACCAAATATATGTACTTTTGAATATGTTTAATTACAATTAGTGTAAATCAAGACTTTTGTTGTGAATCTAACACATTGTCCACATTACATCTGGTGCTTGGGTGTCAACAACAACAACAACAACAACAACAACAACAACAACAATAATAATAATAATAATAATAATAATAATAATAATAATAATAATAATAATAATCACTTTTAAAATAAGACAAGTTCCAAGTAGTAATAAAGAAATAAAAATATCAGAGATACAATCCATGAGAACTTATATAGGAAAGAATGGAAGCATTATGCAATGTTCATAAAAGCATTAACAGTAGTTTTCTGTTGTTTTTCGATCTTTTTTTAATAAAATATTTATTCACCAGTCTAGTGAATTATTTGGTGAGGAAAAGTCTATAAAAAAAAGAATACATTTGGGGATTATTGTGAAAACATTACGCTTATGTATGTATTATTACGATAAAATGGATGCCTGCCGCCATTTCATATCGCCTCTGTGTTAATCGTTTCAGCCAATCGGAGAAACTCTCACAGACAACCGCTGATGTCTCTGGTCCAATCACATCAGGAGGCTGTTGTTTGACGGTGAATTTGACCAATAGGGTTGTAGAATGATAACCCGCCCCTTTTTGAAAACATTATTTAATCCCAGCCAACGCAGCGCTCCGCTCATTTACTTTACACCAGAGGAGAAGGTTAGTCATGTTTATTTTCCTCATTTCAACACCGTTAACTTTTATTCAGCAAAGCTAACTAAACTGTATTATTTTTCCTCCTGAAACAACAAAGGTGATTTTAACAAGCCGAGTTAAGCAGAATCGTTAGCATCGTTAGCTAACAGACACACTGTTTGAGTCGTAGCTCTTCTTTTCCTCATAAACCTCTGAGAAATGTCGCCTAAGGGTTTAAATAGCTTTTAACTGTTGCTATGGACTAGAACGCTTGCTAACGTGTTAAGCTAAAAAAAATATACAAATCAATTATATTATATAGATGGATGGATGGATGGATGACATGCATAGCTAGCTTAGCATGAGACCCAAGAGGCTAAAAATGGCGCCAAACCAGCGCGAGCTAGAGTGAGCTGTAGTCTCTCAGACATAACGGAACACGTGGTGCAGATCATCATGGGCGTGGACATGTGGGGGGGTTGTCCTTAGGCCTAGTGTGATGTATCTTTCCCTCCTTATCTTCCTGATGATGCAGTGGACAAATGGGTTCAGGGAAGGTGCCGGTTGGGAGTGTGTTTTAGGGCCTAACGAGCTGATGGGTTTCTCTGATGAGCTGCGTGGTGTTATTCCTCGTAACTTTGAGTATTTGTTCTTCCTCATCAGCAGAGAGGTGGAGAAGGCAAGCTGTTACCTTCAACCTCACATCAAACACTCTACCTGCACCACCCTCCTGTCTAGACACGGCAGCAGACCCGCCCATTTGTCAATAAACCCGCCTGTCCACAAACCGGCCCATTCGTCAATAAGCTCGTCCACAGACCCCGCCTGCTCGTCAATAAGCCCGCCTGTCCACAAACCCACCCATTCGTCAGTAAGCTCGTCCACAGACCCCGCCTGCTCATCAATAAGCCCGCCCGCCCGTCCACAGACCCGCCCATTCGTCAATAAGCTCGTCCACAGACCCCCGCCTCCTCGTCAATAAGCCCGCCCGTCCACAGACCCGCCCATTCGTCAATAAGCTCGCCGGTCCACAGACCCCGCCTGCTCGTCAATAAGCCCGCCCATCCACAGACCTGCCCATTTGTCAATAAGCTCGTCCACAGACCTACCTTCTCCTCAATAAGCCCGCCCGCTCGTCCACAGTCCCCGCCTGCTCGTCAATAAGCCCGCCCGCCCGCTCGTCCACAGGCTGCCTGCTCGTCCACAGACCCACCCCAGTCATCATGGAGGTCACCTGTGTTTTAAAGTGTGCACTGCTTACATTAAACGTGCATTATGCGTAATCTTCATTTTCTGTGGCACATCATTTGACACTAACCTGTTGCAGTGCATTTTGGGATCTTATCAGCTGGATGTACTGGTCATGTTACACAGTATTGTACGTTTGTGTGTGTGCACGTGCAGTCTGCAGGAGAAAAGAGTTTCCTGTGTAAATGCTCCTTCATCGAGATCTACAACGAGCAGATCTTTGACCTCCTGGACAGCGCCTCAGCGAGTCTGTTCCTCAGAGAGGATATTAAGAAAGGAGTGTTTGTGGAAGGAGCGGTGGACAAATACCCACAGAGGCCTACCAGGTATATACACACACACACACACACACACTCTGAGTTGACTGATTTTGCTTCAGTCTGACGTTCTGTGGATCAGTTTTTAACACATCTTGAACTAATTGGATTCACTGATTCATTACACACAATCTGAATCAGTTCTTCAGAGCAAAGAATCAACACAGTTAATCAGTACAGCAAACAGTTCAGGACTGACCGAGTGAATCTCTATCAAATTACTGACTCAGGTTAAGTTTTAGAGCAGAGTATTGCTACTGATTCACACTCCTTCAGAAGACAGTCTATACAAAAAACTCATGAATGAATCAAACTTAAAACCGATCTAATAAATTGGTGAGGTGTGTTAGTTGTCCGGAACAGAAAAGTGATACATTGGTGAACTGGGCAAGCTCAGAACTGATTCATTGAACTGGTTACACAAACAGAACAGAGAATTAATACGGTGAATTAGTAAATGAAACAGTTCAGAATCGATTCAGTGAATCAGTTAATCATGCAGTTTGGAACTAATACAGCAAATAAGTATAAACTCATTCAGAATTAACACAGTGAATCTGTAAATTCACCGGCTTAGAATTGATGAAGAGATTCAGTTAAACAAGCAATTTATAATTGTTGCAGTGAATCAGAAAAATCAAACAATTCAGATTTGATACGGTGAATCAGTAAAACAAGTTGGGAATTGATTCAGTAACTCGGTGAATCTGTAAATCAAACAATTCGGAATTAAACTCCAAGTGAATCCTAATCAAGCTTCAGTCTTCAGAACTGATACTGTGTGTGTGTGTGTGTGTGTGTGTGTATAGGTGTTATCTATGGCAGTGGTTTTCAAAGTGGGGGCCGCCAACAATTTGGTGTGAAAAATAAATACATGATTTTCTCTTTCTCACTCTCAACCACACACACACAATCAATTCCTAATGTAGTGTATTGCAAAGATGTAATTATTAATAAAAAGGGGGATATATTCAGAAGTCTGGTATTTTTAATGTGTTTTAAAGACAACTTGCAAAAGGGGGGCCTCGGCCAAATGTTAATGCCATTTGGGGCACCTTGCCCTTGAAAAGTTTGGGAACTCCTGATCTATGGGATGGCATAATCGGCGTGTTGCGTCCACGTCGATGAATCGCGAGTCATCTTGCTCTCATGCCATTTTCACTATGACGCTGGAGTCCAAGGAGATGGGACAGGAAGTGGTGAACATCAGAAAGTCTCAACTCAACCTGGTAGATCTTGCTGGGTCTGAGAGGCAGAGAGACCCACATGCTGAAGGATCACGCCTGAAGGTAGGGGTGTGTGTGTGTGTTCAACTTTATTTCATACCCATCACACTATAAATGTTGTTAAAGATGTTGCTCACTGTTTGACCTTTGACTCCACAGGAGGCGAGCAGCATCAACCACTCTCTGATGTGCTTGGGTCAGGTGATCATGGCTCTGTGATCACAGCATGTTCAAAAGGAATGATGAAGGATTCCCAGTCATCTTTACCATCATATGTGTTAATTTAGCTTTAGGTCCATCTGGATCTCGACCGCAAGGGGCTGTGAGGTGACTGGTGGATGCTGAAGTAGTTGAAGGTACGTGCGCATTTGAGCCCAAGTCGAAAGAGCCATTATAATGTCTGGGTCCCTGCACACGGCTAGTGGGTTTCACATCCGGGCCAGGTGTGGAGGAAGTTGGACTAGCAGGGCTCCATATGCGTCTTTCAATGATTGGGTTCAGCCGCAAAAAGCCGTTGAGCATCTGAAGGCCCTGTGGCATCACCATCTGTCATGTGGGTTCCATCAGGGACAGCTGAAAGTGTGGTAGTGGCACATCATGTGGGTGGGGACCACGTGTCCGTGCTGGCAAGGGGCTGCTGTGTGAGACCAAGCAAGTGGTGGTTTAGTGGTTAAGGCTTGGGTTACTGAATGGAAGGTCGGGGGTTCAAGCCCCAGCACTGCCACTGCTGGGCCCTTGAGCAAGGCTACTATTTAGGGATCCAGTTACTGACCATCTGGGGGGGCACAATTTCAGCCCCCCCATTAAACTTACTAACCTAGTCTGTGTAACAGGGTTGCATGGTGTGTACTGGTACTATGTTAGTATCGCGATACTAAAGCTTCAAAATCCCGTCAATGTCACGCATTTTAAACGGTTTTGTCAATTAGTAAAAAGAATTGTCAATTAGTATCGGAAATAATGTATATGCAGCAGTTAATGCCATTTTTTTTCACTAAAACGACACTGCACTGCTTTTGCAGAGTACACAAAGGTTAGTGACTCTTCACTTAACCTAAATTCTTTAACTTAATTTTTAAAGATTTCCTGTTAGTAAGCTAACGTTATGTTAACTGCTGTGTATAAATACTAAAATTAGCTGAAGAGCACAAACGTTATACTAACTGCTATGTGCAAATATTAAAATTCACCGAAACAAGCTATCGTTATGCTAACCACTGTGTGCAATACTAAAATTAGCCATGTTCTAGATTGTTCTAGAGTTTTTCCAACAGTCAGTTATTCATGCTCTAATAAAGTATTCAGGTTTCATTTATATCTGTGTATTTCTGTAAATTCGGTTAATTTTGTAGATTCGTATTATGAATGAACACAATATTACTTGCTATCGTAATACTTCGGCTAGTTTTCTATAGTAAGATGTTTTATGGCATTGTGACAACCCTACTGTGTACAGTAGCCTAGTGCTGACTACACAAGTAGGATTCAGTTTCCAGTAGAGGAGACTATGTTGGGGTTTAGACTCTAGTAGGTTGAGTCAGATGGGTTGGTGTTTGGGATTAGACTCTGGTAGGTTGAGTCAGATGGGTTGGTGTTTGGGATTAGACTCTGGTAGGTTGAGTCAGATGGGTTGGTGTTTGGCATTAGACTCTGGTAGGTTGAGTCAGATGGGTTGGTGTTTGGCATTAGACTCTGGTAGGTTGAGTCAGATGGGTTGGTGTTTGGCATTAGACTCTGGTAGGTTGAGTCAGATGGGTTGGTGTTTGGGCATTAGACTCTGGTAGGTTGAGTCAGATGGGTTGGTGTTTGGGATTAGACTCTGGTAGGTTGAGTCAGATGGGTTGGTGTTTGGCATTAGACTCTGGTAGGTTGAGTCAGATGGGTCGGTGTTTGGCATTAGACTCTGGTAGGTTGAGTCAGATGGGTTGGTGTTTGGCATTAGACTCTGGTAGGTTGAGTCTTGTAGGTTTCGGTAGCTCTGCTGCATTGTGATGTTTGGAAGGTGAAGATTATTTTTATAATCAGCAGCAATCTGAAAGCAATAGAGATGAACAGCAAATCAGAACAAAAACATTCCACATCTACACTTAACACACAGACAGGAGTTTTCATACAGCAGATGTATCGGCAATTTGTTATACACAGACTCCCAGTAAAGACGTGACAACCCCCCCCACCCCACATAGAAACAGCATAAAAATCGGATGATATTTTGGGTCAGATTTATGAAATATAGAAAACTGTAGTTATACCTACCACAAGCAAACCATTGATAAACTTTGAAGAGAGTAGTAACTCCAAAAAAAAAATATTATTGGCCAAACATTAATTTTTCATTTTTTAGAAACATAATTTTTTCACAAATGTCACTCTCCATGGTTTGTCACCCTCCATGGTTTCCACAAATGTCACCCTTCATGTGAACTATGTGCTCAGTCTTCAGAAATATAAAGTTGTCTTGTTAATATTTAAACAAAAACAAAAAAGTTTAAGTTAGTGATTCACTGTTTGATACGGTGACATGAACACCTGGAATGTTCTAGGCGTGTTCTTTACACTTATAAACACTTATTAATAATAAAATAATTTTTATATTATCTTATTAAAGACGTTATTTTAGAAGTCTTTCTCCACAGCACAGCAGGTTTTTACTTACCATGTGATTTCCTTCTGTTTGCTCACTAATAGAGGCGGAATCTACAGAAATAGAAAGCATACAGGTGATGCACTTTCAGTGATCAATGATTGTGCGTATGAGCGAGTAGTACCTTGTGTCTTGCTGATTTTCAGTTTGTAGATGAGTACAAATCCTCCGAGCAGCAGCAGAGTCCCACAGATGCACACGCCGATGATGATGATGAATGAGAGACCTGGAGAGAACAGTTTTATTTGTATAGCCCCTTTAACAGTTGACTGTCACCGAGATACTTTATACATAAAAATATACTTTATATAGACCATCCAGATATAACAGAACATCCAGAGATATAACCTCATAACTTCTACACACCCCTGTACTACATTTAAATACATGGGTATTAGTGATGTTTTAGATATTCCACACGTTAGGCTTTTCTAGTACAGAAAAAGCAGAACTCTGCTAAAATATTTTCCCACCCACCGATAAGTCCTGTCTCTTGCTGCAGTTATGTCCACCTGCAGCTGTACTTTCATGTTTCCATTACCCAATCAGCCAGTCATTTGGCAGCAGCACTGAATGCTTATATTCATACAGATACAGGTCTAGAGCTTGCAACATCAAAATGAGGAAAAACAGGACAGCCTATGGGAGCATCGCTCCTCTTCGCTTCACGTGTCTAACAGGTTTGCTCTCCTCAGTGAAGCACCTGCTGAGAAATCTGAAAGCTCTGGTTATAGGAGACTCTATCTTAAGGCATGTGAAATTAGCTAGGCATTTAGTGGCACGAGCAGCTTTAGTTAGGTGTAAACCAGGAGCCAGGGCTCTGGACATAGTAGGTAATCTTAGGATCTTGGTCAAGCACAGGTTTTCAAAACGTATTTTCTCATGTTGGTGGTATTGATCTACGCCTTCGTCAATCAGAGGCTTTTCAGAGTAACATTGTAGAGCTGTGTAAAGTAGAGAAGGCCATGTCCGATGCAGTACAGTAATACGCTCTGGCCCATCACATGCCGTGTGGTGATGTCCCTAGTCGTCACCTAGGTTCCACAATATCGAGATATGTCTGTTTCCCGAGCTAAACAAAAATGTAGAAAAGTTCAGAAAGTTTGTTTTAGTAACTAATTAACATAAAATTTGATCATACTGAATGTACTTCTAGGACTTTTAAACATCAGATCTCTTGCATCAAAAGAGCTTGTTAACGAAACCATTACTGATCAGGAGATTAATATAACGTGTTTAACAGAATTATGGGTGAAACCAAATAAGTACACAGCACTGAATGAAGCCCGTCCTCCTGGATACAGTTTATACATCAGCCTCGTCTAACTGGGGGAGGAGGAGGAGTCTCACTCATTTATAATGATAATCTAGGCGTCACACAAAAACCTACTTATACCTTCATTTACATTAAGGTTCTTTATACTAGTGTAACATGCGTAGCCACAAAAACAAGTCTACCGAGTCGATTCCGCTAATTATAATTTACAGACCCCCATGGCCATATTCTGAATTCCTTTGTGAATTCGTAGGTCATCTCGAACCTGGTTGTTTTAGACAAAGCAGTAATTGTTGGGGACGTTAATATTCATTTTGATAACCCGGAAGTGTTTGTGAGAATAGCAGTTGTCCATTCTAGAGTCAGTAGGGGTCAATCAGTAATAGGACACACTCCTAATAGTGGTCACACACTTGACCTTATACTAACATACGGATTAAATATAGAAAATATAGGCGCATTTCCGCAATCCAAAGCTATCTCAGATCATTATCTCAGCTCGTTTAAAATGTGTCTTAAAAATATAAGCACCTTGCCAGGCTACCGCATCAAACGTACAACCTCAATTCTTAAAAAGTTGGGACGATATGGAAAATGCAAACATTGCCATTTTTATAGAGAATTAATCAAGGACTGATGGGAAAATGTCACACCTTGATGTTCTGTGGTGGCGGTGAAGTTTGTGGTTCTGGAGGTGAAGCTCTTCGTTTGCTGGCAGTAATAACTCCCGTATGTGTTAAAACAGACAGCGTGCTCACCACATTGTTTCTCATTTTCACACTCGTCCACATCTGTGAGAGAAACAAGATGAAGAGAATAATCCGCAGGAACAGGGAGACAGTTGGATGAATGGAAAGATGAGAGTAGAGTTTTGTTTACATTCCCATTTGTGGCACTTAGCAAACGTCCTTATCCACAACAACTTACATTTATTTAATTTATACATCTGAGCAGTTGAGGGTTAAGGGCCTTTCTCGAGGGCCAAATAGTGACGGCTTGGCAGTGCTGGGGTTTGAACTCACGAGCTTCCAATCAGTAGTCGAAGGTCTTAAACACAGCTACCACTGCACATGTTTCTTTGTGGACTTTAGAAATGTGGTGCCTATTAGGGGCAATGATAATGAGATGAAGTATAAAGTATAAACTACAACCGTGAATTCCACAGGACTGAACAAAAAAGGTTGTGGAAGCACGTGATCAAATATGAAGTTTGGGGAACAAAGAAATATCATGTGTACATTAGCATGTTTCAGGGTTGTGGTTTAAACTACTAATTTATTTATATTTTAGGAAACATAAGTTAATTCTGTATAAACTAAAGCCTGTAACTCGTTATTTCCAACTTCTGACTAGGAGAAATCAAAGAAAACGCTTGCTCAGCTTGGAATTACGAGTTGGACAGTCCAGAAGACATCCTTAATCCCGAGCTCAGCACATGTCATATCAACATGGTCGCTCACACCGTCAACAGAAAACAAAACATCTCTCTCCTCGTATGACTGTGGGGCTTGGTGTTTAGAGCTTGTTTGGGTACTCGGTACACAGGATCATGTTCTTGGTCTGGATCTCAGTTCTCAGGGCCTTCATCTGGCTTACTGGTTCTGAGGCCTGGTTCACAAGAGTCTTTGCATCATCCTGATCAGTCTGCGTCTTAGTCTGGATCACAGTGATCATAGTCTTGACCTGGGGTTTTAAGTATTCTGGCCATGACTGATGTGTGTGTCGGTTAGTGTGCAGTGGTTAGCATGGCTAAGCATGAAATCAAATTTAGCTATCAGTGAATGTTCCCAATGGCCTCACCTTCACAAAGGTTATAGTTGTCACCTTGGTTACGAAACCCAGTGGGACACGAGCAGGTGAATGTGCCGAGTGTGTTTCTGCACACACCGTGCGGTTCACACACAGTGGGCCTTGACACACACTCATCAATGTCTGCAGTGGATACATACACACACACACACACACACACACACACACACACACACACACACACACACACTCCAAGCATGAGCATGTACACACAATCTCACACACAGAAACATACATTTAAATGTATTTACACACACACACAACAACAACAACAGACACAGACATGGACACTGCATGAACGCACACTTGTAAACTCTTACACACAAAGCAAGCACAGGCACACACACTCACACACACACACACACACTCTCTCACACACAGACACAGTAAGTGTTTATTAGTTGATTATTGGGTTGTTGTGTTAGAGTTGTATGTATGTTACAGCTGAAGGCAGAAAGCTGTTGAGAGTGAACGGGTTATTATTAGTTCTTTAAGCAGGAATTAAACTCATGTTTGAAGTCCGACATGCTATTAAAAGTCGTGGAAATTTTAAAAACCAGCTTCTCACCTGCACAGGTGTACGTAGATCCTACTTTTTTATTTTCAAACCCAGGTAAACACACACCACAGAAAGAACCGATTGTGTTTACACACATTGCATTTTCAGGACAAGGGCTCGTACTGCTCTCTATGCACTCGTTTATGTCTGAGGGATAAAAGAAGAGAGAAAAACAGTAACTAAATGATCTATCATGACATTCATTATTAATTCAATAATTACTACTAATAATAATCAATAATACGTATCATTTCCAGATTTCTAAATTAGATTAATTAGTAACTAAAGTGAGGTCCAATCTGAAAAATTGGCGTAGGAGTGATGGGGAAATGTCTCACCTCGACATTGTCCTGTGGTGGCGGTGAAGTTTGTGGTTCTGGAGGTGAAGCCCTTATTACACTGGCAGTAATAACTCCCGTCTGTGTTAAAACAGACCGAGTTCTCACCACACGTGTTCTCATATCCACACTCGTCTTCATCTGTGAGATAGAAAGATGAAGAAAATAACCAGCAGAAACACAGAGACAGTCGGATGAACGGAAAGATGAGAACAGATGTTTTCTGTTTCTTTGTGGACATTAGAAAGGTGGAGCCGTTTATGATAATGAGGTGAAGGTATGTAGGAAACTAGAGCTGTGAATTTCACAGGAATGAGCAAAAAAAGTGGAAGCACATGGACAAATATGAAGCGTGTGGGACAAAGAATTATGTTTTGTACATGAAAATTTTAGGGTTGTTGTGGTTTAAACTTCCATCTATCCATTTTCTGTACCACTTACCCCTACACAGGGTTGTGGGGAGCCTGGAACCTATCCCAGGGGACTCGGGCATGAGGCGTATCACAGCCCATCGCAGGGCACAATCACACACACTCATACACTACAGATAATTTAGAGATGCCACTCCGCGTACAATGCATGTATTTGGACTGTGGGAGGAAACCAGAGTACCTGGAGGAAACCCCCAAAGCATGGGGAGAACATGCAGACTCTGCACACGCAGGGCAGCGGCGGGGGTTTAAACTACTTTTATTTATATTTTAGGAAACAAGCTATTTCTGTACAAACTCAAGACTAACAAAAAAAAAGCTTCCTCAGCTTGGAATTCTGACTTGGAAAGTCTAGAAAGCATCCTCAATCCAGAGTTCAGCAAATGATGTCATATCGACATGGCTGCTCGCACCGTCAACAGAAAACAGAACATCACTACTTTTAAGGAGTTTATAGCAGTAATTACTTTAGATGGAACCAACACGGACACGTTAGCTGCTTCAATCTAAAGCTAGTTAACTAGTTTGCTGCTAACAAATCATGGAGGTGTTCATGTTTCTCCGCCTACTTTGTATCTTGATTCACATAATACCAAGTTCAGACTCCAAACATCTGAGTTAAGCCGAATGCAGAAGTAGTTCATTAGGAAACGTCGCAGGAAGGGAGCGGCTGCCGTGGGTGCAGCGCCCACTAGTGGCTGCTGCATGGCACCTTAGATGTATAAGTAAATGTAAAAAGTGGAAATGTAAACATGTTATAGGTTAAAACAGTGGTGTAGCACTTCGCCAAGTATCAAGCCTACCTTCAGGTTCTGTTGAGGAAACATATAATTTGAACAATACGGTAAACACCCTGCAGAAAATATCATTTTGAAATTATATTTCAACGAGAACTAAAAGTAATGATGTTAACATTAAGGTTATACATATGGCACAAACTATAAATTAAAAACAATTACGTTACAGTTTTACATTTAAACATCGTCCCACATGACTAGAGGGCAGGTACAAACAAAAAATAATAATAAAAATCAAACTCCTTCCCATGCACACCTTTCTAGTGTCCACTTTTGTGTGTAGTTTACATGTCAGTATTGATTTAAGCTGTCTCACCTTCACACTTTCCCTGGAAAATCTGATAGCCACCATTACATGATGATTCAGCTTGAATAGCAGGAAACACCACCAGCAGGAGGCCTGAAAATGAGAGAACAACATGATCACACACTGTTAACCCTATGTTACCGTTGATGTCGGTGAAGCCCCGCCCACTGTTCACAGTAGCTTGCTGTGACTCCAATTAATGGTCTTGGAGAAGGGCTGTTTTAGTAGAGCAGTTTAGACTGTTCTTGATTTGCTGCTTAGGAATTGTCATATGGTGTTGTGGCTGTGTGTAAATTATCCTAATTTGAAGTTTTAAATATATTGTATGGGTTGAATCATTGGTTATGCAATTTATTGTTGATTTTATTTTATCTTGTTTATCCATAATCCTTATGTATTTGCTTAGAAACCAGTCTGATGGACCTATGGAATGATTATGTACTGGCATTGGTGAACTATTGGGGAATAAAACTATAAAATGGATGTGTCCACAAGATGTTCTAACTGATGCTCCATTGTGATGCGCACCGTGTGATGCAGCAGTATCCTAATCTTTTACATTTACACTTTTCACGGTTCCCTTGTAGTTTGTCACTTGTGGGTGTGGTTCAAGATTCAAACACTGATTTGTCAAATGGGCATTCATAGCTGGTTAAAAGGTACAGTAAAATGAGAGGCAGCAATTATGAGGACCATGCATAACAAACAATAAATACACCATACAGAGAATAGCCTCTCACTCACTTTATCATGGGTCCTGTTGATCCTGAGAGCTGCTTTTGTATTAGCCGCATTCAACCACATTAACTGTAACTTTAATTAGCTAAAAAGCATGATTCATTAATAAATATCAGGGTGTTAACAATAACTGCTTCATCACAGTGTTCACAGCTAAGTGAGTTATTGTGTATTTAGATAACTGAGGGTCACTGTTACACTGTGTAGTCACTACTGAGTGACAATAAATTATCAGCTGTGTATCTTATTTAATGTACGGTTCTT
Organism: Ameiurus melas; assembly: GCA_012411365.1. Classification (NCBI taxonomy): domain Eukaryota; kingdom Metazoa; phylum Chordata; class Actinopteri; order Siluriformes; family Ictaluridae; genus Ameiurus; species Ameiurus melas. The sequence continues at coordinate 21,971,695 of CM022772.1, read as the reverse complement.
GCGTGGACTAACACCTCGGGCCTGAGGTCCCGCGAATCCCGTCTTTCTTCTCCTGCTCCAGATCCTTATAGAGGAACGAGAGCATTCTGACAGACACGAATCCGAGTGACGTCAGCCAAACATTTGTGCACATACACACACAATGGTGTATTTCCATTTCCTTGTGCCGACTTGTGGAGACTGCAGATTATTTTTGCATTTCTTTAATAATAATTCAGAATTCAAAATCTATTCCTGCAGCTGCTTTTTCTTTTCTTTTAGTTGAAATTTTACACATTTAAGACCTTTTAAGTTAGTTTCTATTTATTGCCTTTATATGTATGTTATACATTTTTATAATATAAGCAATTTATTGAATTAGTTAACGAAGGAAACTAAGTCTAGGCTGGTGTTGCAGTATGTGATAGATGTAAATAAATAAATAGTCTGCTGATAGTATTGTTTTGGGGGTATTTGACTTTTCCAGTGATATCTGGCAACCGTGATCTTAAATAAAGTATTAGAGTTGAAGGAGAGCGGCAGTGTACTGTATGTTTACAGACAGAACAGTTGCTACTCTTGATTATGATTGGCGAGGAATTATTTAATTAAGAAGTTTGAATTAAACCCACCTTGTAGTGTTAGCATTATTATTAATTTACTCCGCCCGAAGCCGCTATGTCTACACGAGCAGGTGAGGTTCAGGTCATTTTGCGGGATCAGTATAAGATGGCGGTTTGTGAGATCGGGAACTTGAGAGAAGCAGATGATGTACAGAGTTACTCGTCATCATAAAGGCTTCTCTGCAGTGTCAGTTGACTGAGTTGACTTCCTGTCGATTGTATTATACAACTCCGAACAGGTCACTCGCACCGGTGCGAATGAATATTATTACAGTCGCACAAAATACTTTTCAGTTGCAAATGCGAGTGAAATGGATGCACTGTAGAGCCATCTTATGTTTCTTCTTTCTCTCTGCCCAACCCACACCCCCAAAAGCAGTTGCTCACACTTGACCACTTCCTGTTCTCTTTTGCCTGTTCAAAGCATCTACAATACAAGGAATGTCACGCATCATAGTAAGCCCCATAGATTGCAATTTCGTGACTTGGTGAATATTTTATTCTTTTCTGGACTTTTCCTGGGCCCCTCCACTGCTGTTCCTTTTCAGGTTAATAACTTCATTTGTCTGATGATAATCTCTCGTTACTAAAATTCAGCACATAAAGTTACTAACAGCTTTCATAAAAATCAGTCCCTCCAGGATTAGGAAGTGACTCCAAATGAAGGAAACACCACAACATTCGGAAGAGCTTGCAATTTTTTAAAATTACCTCAGATTTTCCACAGATTTAGACCAAGATCATCACAAATCACATTCAGCCAAAGCCCTCTTCTATTCACATGCGTCGAACATGAGTACAGCTAAAAGGTCTCGTTTACCAGGAAATATCACAGCAAAAGACCACAGAAAACTATTCAAGTAGTTTTCCGCAAAAAAGCACCAAAAATCGAGCATTTTTGGTGCTCTGAAATCCTGTATGGGCTAAAAATGTAAGCCCCGAATGTTTCATATTAAAATTATTTCAAAGGTTAAAAATTTGTAGTTTGTTATCCGAAAGTAGGATCACTGACCTGAGATCAGGTAGAAGGTGACGGTGAGGAGGATCTTCATTCTGAACTGTACTTCAGCTTTGCAAAAACTGCTTAAGCTTAAATGTATATGTTGCTACTTCTCTACAGGTCACTTCTTCCTCTTTGTATCAAAGTTGCTCAAATTCAGTACTGTCAAATCAGTACTGAATAATTAAATTAATGATGTAAAGCAAAGAAATGAATAAAATACGCTGCATCTTCTGTTTCCACCTTCTCTCTCTGCCCCTCACCCGTGACCACTTCCTGTTCTGTTCTGCTTATAAAATACATGTGCTTACCTCTGCAGTGTTTCTGGAGATGCATGTGCATTAAACGTTGCATAGACTGGACATGTTTGACGGAATAAAACGAGATAAAGTATGGGATGAGAAGGCAGGCATGTGTGGCTGTTTGTCCATATGCCAATGTTTTCACAATGATGTTCACAAACATGTGCAACTAATATTTTCTCATCCACTTGACTGAAGAATTGCGGTGTTCCCTCGCCAACGTTTGAATGGCTAAAATACTGAGAAGGTAAAACAGTAAGACTTGATATCAGAGTATGCCTAATCCCAAGTAAAACAACCCTGAGCATGTGATGGTGAGTCAAATGAGAAACTTCAATGTGCAACATAAATTTGAAATTATTTTTGAAAATTAGGACTAGACACTTAAGCACTGGAACACTTGCATTGAACCAAATTAGCAATAAACAGCAAAATAAGTAAGGCATCCTATTTAAGTCTTGCAAAAGAAATAAGGAAACATGGGCATTTTGTCCATGATTGAATGTTTTTATTTATTTTAAGGTCAAATGTAAACTCAGACTCTTGCAGCCTACAGACATATGGGGCTTCATCCATCATTACATCATTAAGGAGAACAGGGACACATGGTGTCAGAACCCAGTACCATATAAACTGTCATGTCGGAATGGGTTTGGGCCTCTTGGTTCCAGTAAAGGGAAATTGTAATGCAAAGACATTTTATACAGTTTTGTTCTAACAACAGTTTGGGGAAGAACCACACATGAGGTGAACTTTCGAGCATATAATGTGTTCATTAATTTCCTTGATGCTGTTTTTCTTCAGGTGCTGTTGTTTTACTGACATGAGATGAAACACATTGTGGATTGGGAGAATGTCATCGTGGTTCTTGATATATTTTGCAATATCGCACTCTGCTGGACGGTATGACAGAGTTGCAAAACCATGTGGCATTGATGGATCTGAGTGACAGATGGTGGGATCCAGGGAATTTCACCTTCCCAACTGTGAAATAGTATTCAGGTATTTGTTTGTTTTTAAGTTTAAGGAAAGTATTAGTCCAATACCAATAAGGTTATAAACTAAATAAAATGGTAGTATTTGCAGAAATGTCTGGAAGTGTGTAGGTTATCCATTCTGGATGACTGCCATAGTAAAGTCATCCTTCAAACGTACCTTTTAACAAAAAAGAACCATGGCGGTTTCCCCAGATCCACCAGATTTTCTTAGATCCTCAAAATCGTTTCCCTAGAATCTTCTTTCCGTTGATCTATTCTGGACCAGATGTCTTAGTAACTATAATCATTAAAAAGTTCCTGTCTTATTGGGCAGCATTTTATCTGAAAAGGAACCATGGCAGATTCCCTAGTTGTCTTCTAGTTTACCTAGATTTCTACTCATTTCCCGTTCTCTTTCAATTGCCTGCAGTAACCTCAAATTTGAAGGACAGTATTTTAACTGAAGTTTCCTTAGACTCCCCAGTTTACCTAAATCATTCAGGTCCTCTAATTCCATTAGTTTTTCTACAGGGTGTCAAAAAAAACTTCCATACACTGAGGTATTAACAGTTTTTAGTTAAATGTATTCCAAAATTTTTCATACTTGGTTCATATTGTATTTTTTTTTTCTTCCAGATAGCCTTTAAGAATGCTTTTGACAAAAGAAGAACCTATTGAAATCATTCTCATGACTGGATCTGGAAGCTGTTGTGAGGGAGTTTAACAGGAACCATGGCAAGGACATCACATACAACACTCTTGCCAAACTTAAACTCAAAAACACGAGTGTTGAGGACCAAGCGAGGCGTAGACGTCCACGAACATCCACTGACGAAGGCACGACCGATGTGGTACTGGCAAATAGAGTCTCCACTATATGGAGACTTTTGGGACACCCTGTATATTCCAGTTTCCCAACGTTCCATCTTGGATCAGCTGCCACCTCCTTTAAAGGTGTCCGTGTAAGTGGACATTGCTTCAAGTGAAAAAAGTTGCTCTGTCTGCATCATGTTTTGAGGCAGGGTTCAATTAGTGACCGTCTGAACAAGTAGCAGTAAAATGGTCAAAGATACAAAGTCATGATAATTAATATCCCACCCTTAAAAAAAGTACAGTTTAATGTTGTGCCAGAATTTTTGAGGATATGTTTGATTTTGTTGGTGAAATTCAGTCTGAATCTTCAGCACTTTCAGTTTAAAACGGAAGATGAGACACCTGAAACAAGATGCAAGTGGGTAGGAATCAAATCCAGCTTTCCTTCTTCCAGAGAGGAAAAGTCGTACCAGCTTCCACAATGACACCCTACTCTAATCAGGTCGAGACCAAGGAACATGCAGGGAATGAGACGTTTCACTAATGGATATTGGCTCAGTACAGAGTTTGTTCATTTAATCACCAATACCTGTGTAGTCAACAGAGTGCATGATTTGGTACATATGATGAGATATTTGAGAGATGCTTATGGATATTTCCCAGATCAAGCACTCCTGTTGTTGCTACACTGGCCACATACACTCCACCACAGTTGTCTCATCATCAGTGAACTGCACGGCTGAATTTATGGATGTCATAAATACCCAGTTCACTTTATAGGCGAAATAATCACAGGACGTAAACATGAGAGCAGGGTTATAATATACCCAGATCTATGTGCTATGCCATTGGCAATGGGGCCTTAAAAGACTACCGCATTGCTCAGATAGTATAATAATGCCCTTCCTTATGTTGAATTAATTCATTATTCATGTTTGCTAAACTTAAACTATTATGGAACTTTGAGTAAAAAAAAAAAAAATATTTTCAAACATCACATTTTCCCAAATTACCAAACTTTATACAACACTCAGATTTAGTCACAAGTTCTGTTAAACTGAAAATTATTTTTTTTAATGCAACGTGATAGTTCATACCTGTACCATTCCTTTAAGTCCCTGGATGCTAACTGCTGCGTTTTCTCTACTGCTGGCTAACTCTTAACATTACACATTAAAAAGAATCAAAAACAAAAATTACACCTAACTTATAAAACTAGCAGGTTGGCTTCACTTTTCAATCTGCAGTGCAACAAAAGAACCGTTACCTGTAATCATCCAACAAGCGTTACTGGCTGTCAGCCTATACACGTCACATTTGATTCCATTTCATTATTATTACAAAATTACAGCAAAGTTGTTTATATTAAAAGCATTTTTTTTTTTTTACTTTGGAAAAAAAAAAGTTGTATAAAAAGGTAACTGCACATTCGAGGTGGTGTTATCACGAATAACATTACAGCCGTGATTATCTAGCATGGCCCATTCAGAGCGGTCATGTTATTCACAATAAAGCAAGTAAATAGGGTGCTGCTCAGGACGTAGCGCTATCCGAGATGATGAATAAAGATGCCATTTTTGATCCTGCAGCTGCTACGAGATGCTTGAGTAAGGCACTTTAACTCTGAGTCATTTCCAGGTCCAAACCGCCTGTCACACAGTTCCACCAAGCATACTGGTTGCTCAGAGGGGCGTGTCCTCAGGATCTGACCTGCCTCTTGTCGTCAAAGAGGCGGCGTAGCGTGTACACCTGAGTGCAGGCGACGGTGAGCATAACCACCAAAGAGGTACAGGACCAGAACGAGACTCGCCACAGGTTGTCCTCCAGCAGGTTACGATCTCGAGCCTCGAATGCCCTCAGCACCGTCTGCATCTGCCGACTTCGCTCCAGGTGGCGGTGCACCGACTCGATCGACTCCTGCACCAATATGAGGCGGGGTCATTAGCATTACATGACTGAGAATCATTTCTAGCTCAGAGTCGTAAAGTTGGGCTAAAAGAATCATATACTATGGTCTAATGTTCAACCCAAGCTTTGGCTAATTCTAGTCCTAAACATAATCTTTGTTTTATTTTAATCTTAAATGTAATATTTATCTAATTCTAATCTTAAACCTGATCTTTGGCTCATTCTTAAATTAATATTTTCAGATATTCTATTCTAAAATTAATGTTTGAGAAACATTGCTCTTAGACTTTAAATAACACCATATTTCTAGGTAATCTAAGGTGCTAGCTCAAACCTAATCTTCGGTTATTCCAGGTTATTGTTTGATTGTTTTAACCATAGCCCTAACAGTAAAAATAACCCTGCAATCATTGTCACAGCTTCTACACTATCTCTTTACATACTGTGCGTGTGTAAGATAGAGATAGAGATATATATCTAATATTTGCACTGGTTTGGCCTGGACTAGTTTTGATTTTAGATTATTGTGATATTAGAATCATATCTGTGATTGTAACTATTTTTTTTTTTTACCCGGATGTCCTCCAGCTTGTACTCCAGCATGTTCTCAGGCTCCCCAAGCCCTGCCCACTCTTCCTCAGCTGTTGCATCATTGGCTGCATTCTCCAGAATGACCTCGAAGAACACCATCTTTTCAGAGAAGCGGCTGAAGCTGTTGTCGAAGCAGATCTGGTAGTCTCCTGCTTCAGTGGGCTCCACCCTAAACACATCATCAGCAAATTACAGTGTGTATGTGTGATGTGATTTTATATATATATATATATTCCTGCATATGCGTATATATCTCACACAGTAATATGCAAGATTTACTATTAAATACAAAAATGAGAAGCTTGTATTAGGCAAAAGAAGACAAGAACTTGATTGGTCCAATCTAAACTTTGATCACTTTTATGATAGCAACAGAACTGGTCCACAAAATGATTACATGTAAAAGAAACAGAAGTATAATAGGGAATATTTTCTTTTAAATGTATGCCATCAACATTATATCAGCTCAGATATAACAAACATATTACTTTTAATATTTTATACTTAAACCAATCAGGAAAAAAGTGTGTTTGGCACAGTAACCATGAGAGTCAATGAGAACGCACATGTGAACTCCATCAGAGCGGCGAAACTCGGAGACCATGTGGATGCCATGAGGTGAGATGATTGAGAAGTCCACGTCCATACCTGCTCCGGCAATCACCTACACAACACACACACACACTACACTCAGGTTGTGCTTCAGCTTTTATATTGTTAAGAACTGGTTGTATTTTTTGGTGCTTGGACAAAAAGTGAGCGCAAATTATAATGGTCTTACAACAAATACAATGTTTAATTTCAAAACTCTTACTTTTTTGTTCCTCAACTGTAACAAAAAGAAAAGGAAGGGTTTTGAAATGAGATGAAATCATTAATCGCCAGAGTTTTTCTTTAGCATCAAGTTTGGATTCGATCCTGCAATTAATTACAGGACACTCGGGACTGTCAGTAAGACATGGTCACATTATTAGCTGATTTGCAAGGTTGAGAGGATTCTTCCTGATCACCGATGTTCTGTTTGTATTTTCTTCCTTCAAGCTCTCCCTTTGATGTTACGTGCACCTCCTCGCTGTGTAGTGTTGTGATGATGAGTCAGGCCACACGTGTACTTGTGTTGCTCTAACCTGGAGTTTGCCCTCACTTGTCTTTAATCAGATTTAAGCAAGTATCCTCAGGCTGACAATCGAAAAGTTAGTATACCTCAGCACCCTCACCCTAGATATCGACCAATAGGAGGCGGCCTTGTGTTGATTCAACACTCAGCTTGTCCTTCGGGTTGCAGTGTGTAGATTTAAGGGTCTCACTGCTGTGGGTTGCCTGTGGGTTTTAAGTCAAGTCTTTCATGGAAAATCACAGACCAGCAGTCATCTACATATCCCATATATAAAACAGTTTATCAGTGTTTTGGACAGAGTTGTTATATTGTTAGCAAACAGTTTTTGTTACTGCATTACTGATTGAGAGTAACGTCACAGACGGATTGGCTCAGGATACAACCGTTGTGCTTGATCTGAAGCACAATGACGCCATCTCGACCTGTAATGCAACAGTCGAGTCCCAAACCGATAAACTGACCGATTTCATTGCATATCGAGACGCCGTCACTACGTCATGGACAAGGATGACATCTTTTCTTTTACGAATTGGGGCTTCGAGATCACATCATGGACCACGGATGTCGCCATTGTATTACAGAGCAGGCATTTATAATTACAAAAAAAAAAAACCCCAAACAAACTGTGTTATGGCTCGGGCCCCTGGCATTATATTTCTTCCATTGTGTTATGGATTGTTGTGTTACGTTCTTGGAATTTTTCATAACCGATGGGACGCTACAGATCTGATCTAGTTACAGAGGGGACATTTTAAGCAGAAACACTTAACAGGTTGTAGAGATCACACGGCTGTGTGCTCAATGTGTGGATGTAATGAGTTCAACAGAAACAAAATTAAACTAAGAATGAAGTGAGAATCCGCTCAATCAATATGCAGATTTCTCCATACGTGCTCTTTATTTTTCCATGGACAGTATTTACATAGAATGGCCCTTATATCGAAGTTGCATTAATACATACTATCCTATGTCAAGTGCACAAAGAAAGAGTAGTAATTGTGTTCCCTTTTGGCCACTAGGTGAGAATCTGACTAGGTGAGTCAGCTGATTAACACTCCTGCTCTGATGCAATGAGGATCTGACAGGTAACACCCCCCCAATTCCCAAGAGAGGTGATCTGACCCGGATATGAAGCAGGACCTGCAAAAAACACACCTCCTTAGTAGCTCCGCCCACTAAACACACAGCTCTAATCAAATAACACACATTGGACTGTAGATATTACGTTCTCACATCGCAGCCTAACGTTCATGGTATTTGTGACAATCTGTTGACAATACAGCTGCCTCCTTAATCAGACACTTTATTTCTTCCCTAAAAGAAGATCCCATCCCATATCTATATATATAGAGTGCAGTTTATTTTTATTGGTGTATTTTGTCGTCAAGTATATTTGTGAGATCGTACACCTCCGTGGCATCATTTCAGGGGAAAACCACATACGAGTTTTGACGTTCAGGCGTCCGAATACATTTGGAATAGTTCCTATTCTTTTATAAAATATTGAACTACGATCAAACCCAATAATAAGTAGGAAGCGAGGCAGGTTTGAGCTTCATTACACCCTATATCGTGTCGTATGTCAATTAGGGAGCTTTGTGAGATTCGGTGCTAAAAGTGCACGAAACAGGTGTTCAGTGCAGAAGACTAAATAATGACTTCTAGAGAAGCCATTTGGGATTTACTCACCAACTGGTCTAGGGTACACAATCCTGACCTTTACCCCCCCTACCCAGAGCATTACAGGGAACGGTTATAGATGAAACACCAGACCAATACACAGGGGAAGAGACTGAGAAGTCTGCACCCTATCTAGTGCCCTAAATAGGAGTTTGAGAGTAAGCGCTCCAGTCACTGCGCACTGAATAATGACTTGTAGAGATCTTTGTTGGATTGAACTCCACCACTCAGTAGGTAGAGAAGGAAATGCTGAGCCCCACACCCTCTCTGGTGCGCGGAATGAACACTAGACCGTGGCTGATGTACTTTATGAACGCAGGTACCTGGTACTCGACCTCCAGGGTCCCGTTCTTCTGCGTGGTCTGGAAGAAACACTCGGAGGATCCAGCGGGCAGGAGGAAAGTCAGCTCGCTGTCCTGACTCGGGTTAAAAGCGGAGATTAAAGAAGCCCAAAGCGCCAGAAAGACCGTCCACAAGACCCTCAGAGTCAACGCCATTGCCGGAAACCTGCTCCAAACTCGAGCCGGAAGAGTTTATTTAGCTCGGGTTTGCCGTTTGTCGTCTCATGTCTTCCGCTTTTCTCCCCTCGGCACTTCCGCCTTCAGCAGCCAATCAGAATTCACCGAGTGTCCGTCCCTCGAACAGTCGCGAGATGTTCCTAAAGGAAATTGTTACAGCTAACGGTCAAGTCAAGTCACCTTTATTTACACCGAGTCACGTGTGCTGCACGCTACCTGCAGCTCAACACCAACAGCAAATAAACAAATAAAACAGTTTCAGGAAAAGGTTCAGATTTTCTGTGCACTGTGTGTGATGAAGCACAATCTTCTGTACCTGACCAGCAGCACGGAGGGCACCGATGAGGATTTGCGTTTTGGTGACACTCCATAAAAGGCAACGCTTATAGAGCGGAAGTGATGAGAAATGTGATAAGGGATCAGGTTCGGAGTCGAAATGACAGAATAAGGTTAATTCAGTGTGAATAGTGAAAAGTGAAGTGGAAAGAAAAGAAATATATATATCTACTGGACCGAGGTGATCATGGACATGAAGTACATCACACTCAGGGAAACTGCTATTATTTATTTATTTGTTTGTTTGTTTATTTATTTAAATTCAAAACGTCTTGTCAACTACAGGCCAGAAAACCCAACAGAGTGTCATACTCAGCACACTACTTACTCCTTTCTCTTTCTTTAAAAAAAAAAACTCTTTAAAAACATACTGCTTTTCTTTAGGATGTATATCTAGTTTAGGTTATTGTGGAGGTTTTCGTTTGCTTGATTATTAGTTTTAGATAATTCAACAAAGATGTTTCTCTTTCTAATTAGGTAATGTTCCGTCTACTGGAGAAGTTTATTTTATATATATATATATATATATATATATATATATATATATATATATATATATATATATATATATATATATAATTATTACGATAGAGAGAGTAAACTTTGTGTAAACATTGGGTTAAAGGCCACATATTCCAACTTTAGATTATCGTGTTATTATTTTTTTTTAAATAATGTCCTAAGGTTATACCACGACAAAAACTGATCTGAAGGCTTGTGTTCTTATAGCAAAATTGTTAGTGTATGTTTTTGGAGGTTGAGGAGTTAAGGCTGTATAAACGATTAAACTATGTAATTAAACGCTGTACTGTCATTCTGCCACTAGGTGTCAGCATACACTACAAATGACACACTGCATAAACACACACTGGTATGTGTATGAAATGATGATGTAAATCCTTTGACATTTGGTCTGTTTTGGGTTGTTTGCTACAAAACACACAGACACACACACACACACACACACACACACACACACACACACACACACTAGTTTCAACCCAGTTTTCCATCTCTGCAGGTATGAGTCAATGTCTGAGCATGTGGCTTTTTCAGAACCACAGATCAACATTTTAATTACGCATATGAAGCAGTTTATCAGCTTTTTGAATCAGATTGTAATGCCACCATTGTGTCACGAATTGGGGTTTCGATATCGAGACTGTGTTACTGATCAGGACGCTGTCATGGCGTTACAGATTGAGACTGTTACTGATCAGGACACTGTCATGGCGTTACAGATTGAGACTGTTACTGATCAGGACGCTGTCATGGCGTTACAGATTGAGACTGTTACTGATCAGGACACTGTCATGGCGTTACAGATTGAGACTGTTACTGATCAGGACACTGTCATGGCGTTACAGATCCAGACTGTTACTGATCAGGACACTGTCATGGCGTTACAGATCGAGACTGTTACTGATCAGAGCTGTCATGGCGTTACAGATCCAGCTTTTTATCGCTGCATGGCGTTACAGATACGTTACTATAGGACGCTGTCATGGCGTTACAGATCCAGACTGTTACTGATCAGGACGCTGTCATGGCGTTACAGATCCAGACTGTTACTGATCAGGACACTGTCATGGCGTTACAGATCCAGACTGTTACTGATCAGGACACTGTCATGGCGTTACAGATCCAGACTGTTACTGATCAGGACACTGTCATGGCGTTACAGATTGAGTCTGTTACTGATCAGGACACTGTCATGGCGTTACAGATCCAGACTGTTACTGATCAGGACGCTGTCATGGCGTTACAGATTGAGACTGTTACTGATCAGGACGCTGTCATGGCGTTACAGATCCAGACTGTTACTGATCAGGACGCTGTCATGGCGTTACAGATCCAGACTGTTACTGATCAGGACACTGTCATGGCGTTACAGATTGAGACTGTTACTGATCAGGACACTGTCATGGCGTTACAGATTGAGACTGTTACTGATCAGGACACTGTCATGGTGTTACAGATTGAGACTGTTACTGATCAGGACACTGTCATGGCGTTACAGATCCAGACTGTTACTGATCAGGACACTGTCATGGCGTTACAGATCCAGACTGTTACTGATCAGGACACTGTCATGGCGTTACAGATCCAGACTGTTACTGATCAGGACGCTGTCATGGCGTTACAGATTGAGTCTGTTACTGATCAGGACGCTGTCATGGCGTTACAGATTGAGACTGTTACTGATCAGGACGCTGTCATGGCGTTACAGATCCAGACTGTTACTGATCAGGACACTGTCATGGCGTTACAGATTGAGACTGTTACTGATCAGGACACTGTCATGGTGTTACAGATCCAGACTGTTACTGATCATGTCATGGCGTTACAGATCAGGTTACTGATCAGGACCTGTCATGGCGTTACAGATCCAGACTGTTACTGATCAGGACTGTATGGCGTTACAATAACTGTTACTATAGACCTGTCATGGCGTTACAGATCCAGACTGTTACTGATCAGGACCTGTCGTGGCGTTACAGATCCAGACTGTTACTGATCAGGACACTGTCATGGCGTTACAGATTGAGACTGTACTTATCGACCTGTATCGTTACAGATTGAGACGGTTACTGATCACACTGTCATGTGTTACAGATTGAGACAGTTACTGATCAGACACGTCATGGTGTTACAGATTGAGACGGTTACTGATCAGGACACTGTCATGGCGTTACAGATCCAGACTGTTACTATCTGTATGGCGTTACAGATCCAGACTGTTACTTCAGGCGCTGTCATGGCGTTACAGATTGAGACTGTACTGATCAGACTTCATGGTGTTAAATTTATATATATGTTAAATCAGGCGTAATAATTCGTTACAGATCCAGACTTTTCAGGTGGTTACAATCAGCTGTCAGCTGCTGGCGTTACAGATCGTGATATAGAGCTTTGGCGTTACAATCAATGTTAATAAGAGTTACAATTAAGGTACGACAATTATGGGTTACAGATCAAACTGACATCAGGGGTACAGATCAGGTAGATGGTAAAATTCGATGTGAGTTAGAGTTAGTGTCGTAGCAATAAGATGAGTCAACCGATGTTACAGATCGACTGTTATCACTTGTTACATCAGCGTACTGATCAGGCCTGTCATGCGTTACAGTCTTAATGTTACTCCTATTTACTTTAATCAGTAGCATTAATTTAACTTGTTACAATCAGTATAACGTGTTACAAGGTTACTGATAGCCGTATGGGTTACAGATTTACCAGTCATGCTTACTCCAGACTGTTCTATCGGGTGTCTGGTTACAGATCGCTGTTACTGATCAGAACGCCTGTCATGGCGTTACAGATTGAGACGGTTACTGATCAGGACACTGTCATGGCGTTACAGATTGAGACTGTTACTGATCAGGACGCTGTCATGGCGTTACAGATTGAGCAGTTACTGATCAGGAGTGTCATGCGTTACAGATCCAGATGTTACTGATCAGGACACTGTCATGGTTACAGATCAGACTGTTACTATCACGCTGTCATGGCGTTACAGATCCACTGTACGATCAGCCTGTCATGGCGTTACAGATCCAGACTGTTACTATCAGACACTGTCATGCGTTACAGATCCAGACTGTTCCTGATCAGGCGCTGTCTGGCATTACAGATCCAGACTGTTACTGATCAGGACACTGTCATGGCGTTACAGATCCAGACTGTTACTGATCAGGACGCTGTCATGGCGTTACAGATTGAGACTGTTACTGATCAGGACACTGTCATGGCGTTACAGATCCCGACTGTTACTGATCAGACACTGTCTGGGTTACAGATCCCGACTGTTACTGTACTATGTTACATTGTCCTCATGGCGTAAATCTGTTCTGATCAGGACCTGTCATGGCGTTACAGATTGAGACTGTTACTGATCAGGACACTGTCATGGCGTTACAGATTGAGTCTGTTACTGATCAGACACTGTCATGGCGTTACAGATCGAGACTGTTACTGATCAGGACACTGTCATGGCGTTACAGATTGAGACTGTTACTGATCAGGACACTGTCATGGCGTTACAGATTGAGTCTGTTACTGATCAGGACACTGTCATGGCGTTACAGATCCAGACTGTTACTGATCAGGACACTGTCATGGTGTTACAGATTGAGACGGTTACTGATCAGGACACTGTCATGGCGTTACAGATTGAGACGGTTACTTCGTTTTTATTACTTTGTTACAATACTTTATAACTTATGTTACAGATCTTTAATGTTGTTATTGTTCAGTGGTGTTACAATTGTTAAATGATTACACAGGTTGTGTTAAGATTGGAAGCATGTTACAATCATTTAAATAAGGAGTATGATTTATTGTCTGTTCATAGTACCCTGCGTACAACTGTATGTTACAATAATTGGAGATGGTATATGTACAATTACGTCTGTTACACAGCTGTTACTGATCAGGCCTGCTGTTACAGATCAGTTACTATCAGGACACTGTCTGGTTACAGATCCAGACTGTTACTGATCAGGACACTGTCATGGCGTTACAGATCCAGACTGTTACTGATCAGGACACTGTCATGGTTACAGATGAGCTGTTTATGTTACAATTTACTGCATGGCGTTACAGATCAGACTGTTACTTCAGGACACTGTCATGGCGTTACAGATTGAGTCTGTTACTGATCAGGACACTGTCATGGGTTACAGATCAGACGTTACGAACCTGATGGAAATTGATACTTGGCGTTAAATTGAGTATACGGCGTACATTTTACTTGCTCATGTTACAATCCTGTTACTGATCAGGCCTGTCATGGCGTTACAGATTGAGTCTTTACTGATCAGGACCTGTCATGGCGTTACAGATCCAGACTGTTACTGATCAGGACACTGTCATGGCGTTACAGATCCAGACTGTTACTGATCAGGCGCTGTTGGGTTACAGTTGAGACTGTTACTGATCAGGACACTGTCATGGTGTTACAGATCCAGACTGTTACTGATCAGGACCTGTCATGCGTTACAGATTGAGACGGTTACTGATCAGGACACTGTCATGGTGTTACAGATTGAGACGGTTACTGATCAGGACACTGTCATGGCGTTACAGATCCAGACTGTTACTGATCAGGACACTGTCATGGCGTTACAGATCCAGACTGTTACTGAGTGTCATGGGTTACAGTTGAGACTGTTATGATCGGACACTGTATGGTGTTAAGATTGACGGTTACTGATCGACCTGTCATGGCGTTACAGATCCAGACTGTTACGATCAGACGTATGCTACATTGGTTACTGACTGTATGGTGTTACAGATTGAGGTTACTGACGACCTGTCATGGTTACAGATCAGACTGTTACTGATCAGACACTGTCATGGCGTTACAGATCAGACTGTTCCCTGTCAGTTACAGATCCAGACTGTTCTATCAGGCCTGTCATGGGTTACAGATTAGCTGTTACTGATCAGGACCTGTCATGGCGTTACAGATCCAGCTGTTACTATAGGAGTTTTTACATGTTCATTTTGTTACATATATTGTTCTTATTATTTTTTCCTTTTACAATGTTACTGTGCCTCATGACAGATAACTTTCGATCAGGACACTGTCTGCGTTACAATTAACGTTACTCGAGGTTAGTAAGTGTTACAATTACAGATATCATGTTACAGTCCAGTTTTAAATGGGTGCTCATGGTACAATCAGCGTTCATCAGGCCTGTCATGCGTTACAGATCCAGACTGTTACTGAGGCCTGTCTGCGTTACAGATCAGACTGTTCTATCGGCCTGTCATGGCGTTACAGATCCA
>CM022772.1:21933558-21951058 GCA_012411365.1 Ameiurus melas | reverse complement strand
ATCATTTTTAGGTTATACTTTGGGGACGGGGGAGTACACGATGGGTTAGTGGTTAGCATGCTTGCACGTTCGGCCTATGCTTCGGGGTTTTCCTCCAGGTACTCTGATTTCCTCCCCAGTCCAAAGACATGCATTGCATTGAGTGGCATCTCTAAATTGCCTTGCCCTGTGCCCAGAGTCCCCTGGGCTCCCTGCGACCCTGTGTAGGTACAGAAAATGGATGGATGGAGGTTATACTTTTGTCTTAGAGTATATTACACTTTTCGGTTTTCGGTACTTTTAATTTTGTTTTCCTTGGTTAGAGTAATAATTAAAAAAAAAAACCTGTGAATGTTTACTTCTGTGTGTTGCTCAATTTGTTTTTTTTCTTCTCAATGGAAAATTTTGGGAAAGGGAGGGGAGGAGAGAAGAGAAAATGTGATGTTCAGAAGACATGTTTGGTAGACGTGTTCAGCAGAAATGTTCAGTAGAAATGTTCAGTAAAAATGTTCAACAGAAATGTTCAGTAGAAATGTTCAGTAAAATGTTCAGCAGAAATGTTCAGTAGAAATGTTCAGTTCAGTAGAAATGTTCAGTTCAGTAGAAACGTTCAGCAGAAATGTTCAGTAGAAATGTTCAGTAGAAATGTTCAGCAGAAATGTTCAGTAGAAATGTTCAGTTCAGTAGAAATGTTCAGTTCAGTAGAAATGTTCAGCAGAAATGTTCAGCAGAAACGTTCAGCAGAAATGTTCAATAAAAATGAAACTGGAATAGAGTATATTACTCTTAGATTACAGTGTTAGGTTCTGTTGTTACCTGTAACTGTGCTCTGTTACAGGTAATACCTATACGTAATATTTCACTATATAGGGATATATGTTTTTATATATTGGTGGGGACCAGACCTCCCCACGAGTTTGATAAAGATTACAAGGACCTTATAAAAACCTATGACTTGGTTATAATGGTGG
The DNA here is from genome assembly GCA_012411365.1 of Ameiurus melas. Lineage (NCBI taxonomy): Eukaryota > Metazoa > Chordata > Actinopteri > Siluriformes > Ictaluridae > Ameiurus > Ameiurus melas. The sequence goes on along the minus strand of CM022772.1, from coordinate 21,950,108 downwards.
GGTTTTTTTCTTACTTTTTAATGCAGATACCTCCAGAGGCCGCCCAGCATTTCAAGCAGATTGTGAGTATGACATCAGTATATCTTCTAGTTTTTATAGTGTATATTTGTGTTTTGATGTACACTAATAATCATACTGCTTAATTTTCAGGGAGAAAACAACACCAGGGGCGATGCCTGTACGTACACACACGCGCACAAACACTTACGTTACTGGATGGATTTGTGTTTTATAAACTGAGAGATAAAATGTGTGGTTTGCTACATGCTGTGTTTCACCACAGATTCTAAGGAAATCTCACCGCCACTGCCGACCCCGAAGACTGACGACACCAAACCAGCAGCATTTCTGCATTATAACCATTGTGAGAGCCAGCACGCTACCACCACACACACACACACACACACACACACACACAAAATGCCCATGGTTTTGAAATGAAACATTCAACAATCTCATATGGATGTGATATTCATGTGTCCACATACTTTTGGTATACTTAAAAAATGAATGTGTAAATAAATCAATGGAAAAGTAAGTACACCCCTACATTTTTTATACCATATAATTAGAATCAGGTGTTGAAGATCGGGTGACAGTGATTAGAACCTGATTAGGGAGTGCAGGTGGAACCGGTCTTATTTATTTCCCTCTCATATCTAGTGTCTGGTGTTCCCTTTGTTATTGATGTGTGTGGTATCATCATGCCAAGATCTAAAGGCCTTCAGAAAAAAAACGTTGTGGATGCCTATGAGTCTGGCAAGGGATTTAAAAAGATCTCCAAATTATTTGAAATACATCATGCCACTATAAGGAACATCATCTACATATGGTGCAGATTTAAAACGACTGCCAATATGTCTAGGACCGGCCGTCCCAGCAAATTCAGCACAATTCAGCACACTCACACGTGATCTGCTAGTACGTCTTGCAACTGTGTTTGTGAAAGTGCATGCTTCTACAATCAAAAAGAAATTGCACAGATTTGTCCTGCATGGAAGGCCTGTCAGGAAAAATCCTTTGCAAGACTACAGTTTGCCGATGAGCATATAAGTAAAGACCAGGCCTTTTGGAATAATGGGCTCTGGACAGATGAATCAAAGACAGAGATGTTTGGCCACAGTAACAACAGACATGTTTACGGCAGACCGAAGACAGCTTTCCAGGAGAAGCACCTCATACCAACTGTGAAGCATGGTGGTGGAAATGTTATGGTTTGGGGTTGCTTCGCTGCCTCAGGGACTGGAGCGCTTGCATTCATTGATTCGACTATCAATTCTGCATCATATCAAAGAGTGCGTGAAGATAATATGAGGCTGTCTGTCGGAAAATTGAAGTTGAACTGAAAGGACTTTTCTACAGGATAAAGTCTCTAAGCACACGAGCAAATCCACCAAGGAACGGCTCAAAAAGAGTCAAAAAAGTCAACACCCCGATTTGAATCCCATTGAAATCTTTTTGGGGGATCTGAAACGGGCAGAACATGCAAGAAAACCGTAAAACATCTTGCACCTCAAATAATACTGCAGTGGTCACTAATTCCAGCAAGCCTGGGTGACAACTATACAAAACGCTTACAAGAAGTTATTTCTGCTAAAGGGTGGTAGAATACTAGCTTCTGAGGCCAAGGGTGTACTTACTTTTTTTTTTCCCAAACAAGAATATCACATCTATTGATATTTCTGTTGAATAAATGTATATGTATATGTCATAGAGAAGTGCTCTAGCAGGGATACATTTATTTAGTGATCATTTTACACAGGTATGTAGGAGCACCACCATGAAGACATTTTAAAATGGAGAACAGGACTCAGTAAGACACAGGTAGCCAGTGAAGTGTTTAAAGTGCTGAGTGTTCGGATTCTTCAGTATATGTACATGTCAGCATTCCTGCAGCTGCATCCTGAACTTTTTGTAAGTGTGTAATGGAGCTCTTCGGTAAGCCCTGAAAACACTGTTGCAGTGGTCGAGTCTAGATGTAACGAATACTTGTACCAGTTTCTCACTATCTGTGGGGAAGAGACTATCAAGTTCTTTAGAGACATTACGAAGGTGATAAAATGCTGTTTTACAAACATTGCTAATATGTTTTTTGGTTTTTAAAACAACAACAACAACAAAAAAAAACACTGAGATCGCTGAAATACACACAATCCCTAAATTCCTAGTCTATGGCATAATCTATTTTATTTAGCTGCAGAAAGTTCTCCAGGTTGAGAGGAACCGGACTCTAAATGGAGCCCATGCTCTTCAAGATATTGAAATTATAAACCATCAGAGGGAGTATGGCGTAGATCACTAAAAGACGTCGACCCTGTTTACACAAGTGCGTTTTGGTTTTAAAATGAAAACGATCTCCGTCCACACTACACGACCGGAAACACACGTCAGGTGACCATTCATGCACACTGGGCATGCACGTAAAAGTGTAAACAGGAAGTTGGTTGCTAGTCAAAACCAGTGTGCCATTATAAAATACAGAAATTAACTGCACAGTGGCTGCTAACAAGGACAACAAAGCTAGCAAAGCTTGCAGTTCAGCTCTAGGTAGTGTAAGGGCTTACAAAGTAAAACGGGGTCTTCTGCGTTTCCAAAACTCTCTGTTTTCAAGTGTCGGAAATGTCAGGGTAGTGTAGACGACAGGCGTAACCATAACGACAGTTATGCGTTTTAAAACGAAAATGCACTAATGTAAACAGGGCCATAGATTAAACATACAGGGTGGAGTTAGTTGCTTTTTCATTGCAGTTCACCTCGCAGGCAGTAGGGGGTACTAAACATTGCACAGTACTTTGAAAAATTTATAACAAATTTGAAGTGTACTGTGATTGGTTACATGGCTGTCATCGAGAAAACAGAATTCACCATAAAATGACTATATTCAGAAGTCAACACACGTGTTTTGTCTGTTACAGTCTTGAAGTCGGACGTGATGCAGTGGAACTTCCAAGGCTTTCCTACACTTATGCACCATTTTAATTACAGCAACGGCAGTCTCATCATCCCTAAAGATGGCTTCTACTACATATTCTCCAAGGTGTCCTTCAAAACCTGCAGCATTTTCAAACATGAGGTCAAACTGAACTCCTCACGTTACAGCCACCGAGCCATCAGCTTCATGACAGACATGAGGTATTCACACGTTCGCCGCAGGAACGTACACACCTACCTAACTGTAAACACCTCTGCCATATGTAGCATCACTACCTAACTGTAAACAAAACAGGCACGAATGTCATGCTGACATGTCATGAAAAATGATTTAGAACAAGAACCCCAATGGTCCTTCCGGTCCCTTCCTGTTTTTGAACACTCTAAAATAAATAAATAAATAAAGTAGGTTAGGATGGTCCTGTGGTTGCACTGTGGTTGTGATGTTTTATGTTTGTGTGCAGGTGCAGCTGTGTGGAGCCGACAAAGTCTCAGGAGAAGGGGATCCAGTTTAGCAGCTACATGGGCGGAGTTTTGAAGCTGTATAAGACGGATAAGGTGTTCGTTTCTGTCAGTAATCATAGCAACTTGACAGGATCACCGAGTGAAAACTTCTTTGGGGGTTTTATGATCTAGCATATAAACACGTGTACATTAATAATCCATCACGCGAGTACACACTCCATGCAGACTTTCATGTAGTACACATACTTCAGGGTTTTTTTTCCCCTCCTAAATCAATTCAGAATATTTCTTTCTATTCTTTGAACATTTCAGTGTTTGATGCCTTATGTATTTATTTAAGCAGAGCTGCAGCATCCCTGGAATCACATTATGATGTGTTTTACTCAGTGAGGTCTGTGCACGCTGGTGTGAGCATCGCGATCATACTCGAGTGGGGACCAAAACATCGTAGATATCTTATCTAGGTGAACTCTAGTGCAGATCGGGACTCGACTCTGTAATTGATTGAGATACGAGCTGCTAAACAGAAAACGTTGTAGATCTTGAAAACTAAAGGAGTTCTGGATTTCTCGATCTATAGCGTGTAAATGCTGGTTAAAGTTTTATACTCCTTATTTATATAATTATAGAATCTACTGTATGCTGATCAGACCTCTCCTGCCTGAGCAGAGTTTCACCAAAAGTGGAGACAAGTGTGTAGAGCATCTGAAGGAGTTGGCTTTAGGGTTATAGGGCGAGTCGGATCAGGTCCAGCTCCACACCCTGGACCTTTGGTCCTGTAAAGACTACCTCTAAAAACACTCCTGGAGCTCATGTTCTCATAACAGCAGCAACCACACACTGCTCATGTTAGTGTACGTGCTGTACTGAGAATAAACCACCAACCAAACCATATCATATCTGCTCCATGAAGCTCCTATCAGGTGGTCTGTTCACATTGATGTATGGGGTAGAGGAGGCCAGTAGTTATTTATTTACTTATAGTGTATGCTGTATTGCTCAGGGAAATTAGAATCTTTTTAAATATTTTTGATATTCTCTGAGTTGTCTATGACATGTAATGCTGTCGATTATTATTATTAGTAGTATTATTATTAATATTATTCTTGTTGTTGTTGTTATTATTATTATTAATATTCTTGTTATTATTATTATTATCATCATCATTATTATTTTTTTATTATTATTATTATTTTATTATTATTATTATTATTGTTATTATTAGTATCATTGTTATTGTTGTAACAATCATATATTTGTATGTGTTGTAAAACAAAAACAGAAAGAAGAAGAAATAAATAAAACGAATATATTTGGTTGGTGTTCATGACTGAGAAGCTCTCAATTCAGAACCTTTCAGAAGTTGCTGGCCAATTGCAGATATTAGCTGTTAGTCTTAGCGTTCCTCCTGTTTTGTGTAGAATTAAGCCGGTTTACACAGGTTGTTAATAAACGTATTTTTTTATGTCAGAAAGGTTACATGACTATCATGAATACATGAGTAGTTAGTTATGTAAGTAAGTTATCGAGATGTGGAAGATTAACGTAGTTGCTTGAACTATTGGGGCTAGCCAGTTAACAATGCAGATTAGCTGCTAAAGATGACGTTATTGCTGAGAAAAACCAACAGCAAAACTGATTTATTTCTGAAATGTCGAACGGTTTCTGTGGTTTCTGAAGACTCTGTGCTGCGAATTAAAAAAAAAAAAAAACGTCAGCTGAAATTCCAGCCTTGCTCAGGTTGAATCAAATTTAAATCCTATTTTGTCATAAACACAAGCAGGAAAGGCGTACACAATAACCTGACGCCTCCGTAACGAAAGCCTAGTAACTGTATTTAATCCAGTTGTCCAGAAATTTTCTTCTACATTTCATAAAACCACAGTCATGCTTCAAAAGCCTTTCTCAGGCATTTTCACTTCGGCTTATCGTCTGACGTGGAGGCGATCGGGTCTGAGTATGTAAACAATTTACGATGATATTGGGGAAATGAAAATGACTTTCTGAAGGACCAGTTGCAGTATATATTTTTTGGTACGTTAGACGTCTGGATTATTATTATTTTTTTAAAGGTATAAAAGGACGTGTTAACACTTCCTGAGGATCAGACCGATGTGTTTAATGCAGCTGAATGTGTGAAGAGCACTTCCACACCTACATGCAGAAATCATGTACGCATGCAGAAACATTCCAACAAGTAGATCGACTGAACTGCAGTCATCACTCGTCAGCTTCCTTTCCCTTAAAGGTTCGACCAATTGGACAGAAATCTGACAAACTTTTGTTTCACGTCACTTTGAACGGCTCTGGATCCATAATCAAAACTTCATCTCATTCATCTCATGTTTTCATCCTTAAAAGGAAAGTGCAAAAACTGAATATAGAGCCGTTTTCCGGTTTTAAATCAAATTGAATTGAACTGAATAACAAAGTTATTTACACAACACTATTAACAGCAGTTATTTTCACAAAGCTGCTACACAGGCGTCATTATAATTCAGACCTCTGATTCGCAAGCCAAAGGTCATGATGGTGAGGAACAAACCGTGACGGCCGAAAGGAGAAAACTCGAGGCCGACGTGTGAGGAAAGACACGTTTCCAAACACGGAAGATTGGGCAACTCCTGATTGTGTGGTCTTGATGTTAATAAGGTGTTATGTAAGTACTAGTCATTTAGAGGAAAGAAAACATTGCTCGGTATGCAGAATGAGCTGTTCGGTACTATATGAGTAAGTGTCTCACTAAGAGCATAGCACGAGGAAAGTTTTATTGAACTTGACCCTGCCATGGAAATCTGCCCAGACATTACGGGTAACGCTGAGATCCCGGTAACTGTTCTGTGGTGGATGCTATGAACAAGTAGCTACCAAGACCTGAGCTACCAACCGTTTCCATAAATTGTACAAATACTGGGGGGGTTGTATGTTGGTAATTTCTCACTCTGCAACCTGTGTTGCTAATTAACAAGAATCAGATACGATCCGCTTATTACTATAAACACTACCCTCAATCTGAAAAACAAAAGCCGCAAAAGTAGGTAGAAAGGATGATGATAATGATGACGGTGCATCTCAGTCAAATGTCAACATCGACACCATGAAAGGAAAAAAGAAACAAATCAGTTATCACTCTGTGCAAGGTTGAACCATTAAAATGGATGAATCAGGAATGAATAAGTGAATTACACCCCAAAAATAATTGGGGTGTCGTACAATGGTGTCAGAAGAATGAAGCAGCCTTGCAAACAGGTTATCTTGGTCTTCCATCTGTGCTTTCTCACTTTCGTAACCTCAACCTACACACACTGTGCAGAGACGCTGAGAGAAAGAGAGCAGGATAGATAGCACATGGGAGAGAAAGAGAGATCAAGACGCCTGAGAGAGGAAGTGGTGAGAGAAAAAAAAAGAAAGAGAGAGAGAGGATGCAGGGGAAAGAAGGGGGGGTAGGATGGGTTCGGATTGTGCAACGCTGACTCAGCGGTTTTCTGCAGTCTCGGCTGAAGTTTCCAGAACGAAGCCACAAATAAACAACTGAGATGTTTTTTTTTGTTTTTTTTTTTGTCTTCCGAAAGCGAGAGAGAAAGAAATGAATATCACAGGGAAAAAAAACTAACAACTTTTGACAAGAAACCACCCACTCACTTTTATCTCCCGGTAGATCTTTTGCTTTGTTCTATATACCTTTACTATAAGCTTTAGACATGATTGGACCCAAATAATATCTGCTCAGAGGTGTTCCCTCTGCGCTGATGGCAGAGCAGCAACCGGGTGTTCGTTGGTCGATCTCGTCGTTCTTTTCCTGACCGGTTTGACCCGATATTCGTTAGCCAACAGCTTTAGTCCGGTTTTGAGACACTTTCTATATTGACTTTGACGTGTTAGGGTTTGTATTTGGACTTGTCTTGGTCTTTGGTCTTGCTTCTGTAAATATGATCTCCACCGGGAGTTTGTAAAAAATAATCTTCGTGTCTCTTTTTTCACATGCACAAAGTATTTCCTTCTTCTAGAAAACAGCTGGATCATCGATGTTTTTTGTTCACAGTCTTGACTCACTGTCTCACTGTCATTTGATCTCAATCTTGACTTGGTCTCGACTCCCTCAGTCATGATCTCAGTTAGTCCTGGTCTCGGAATCGTCTTGGTCTGAGACACAGCCCTAACCCTGTTTGTCTTGCATCTGCTGCATTTCCTGCTGCTTTTTTCACCTACTTTGTTTGATGCGAAGCGAAGCAAAAATCATTTCTTTAGTCATGTCCATTTTTCACAGATGTACTCAACCCTGGTCCACCAAAAACCAGGGGTCTCAGCTCTCGTCCAGGAGAACCCTGGGTTAATTCTTGAATGCTGAGGGCACAGATTCTTTATGAACGTCTGCACCAAATTGATGTTAAATGGTCTGACTCTCGTATCACTGTGGAAGAATTGAACGCGTGTACGACAGCACAGAGCGATCTGGCAGCGTGTCAGTTCTTTGATATGCCAATGTGTGAATTCCCTCTGCTGCCAGCATCCACGTTCACTATCCCGACAGTGTGCGAACATGCCAGCATCCAAATCCCCTGATTCACTGGTGTCCAACCTCACTGGATCTTCTGTGTACAAGCTCCCTGACCTTCTCCTATGAGAGGTTCCTATGAGAGGTTCCTATGAGAGGCCAACAGAATGTAAGGTCTAAATTGTTTCTGATCAGTTTTGTCCCGTACCGTGTTACTCAAGACTCTGGATTACTCTGTGTTTTGTGGGTATTTAGAGTTATAAAAGTAATCATAATCAGTACATGACTGAAGTCATAGGTCTCAACTCTCGGTGGGCAACACTGCTGTCTCCCTTGTTTTATGAAGTCATAGGTCAACACTATAGATCGCTTAAACAAAGCACTGGAAAAGTTGAAGATAACATAGATAATATAGATGTACTTTTCATCTTTAGTAAGCATGTTATCCTAGTCTGGGGCCTATCGAGGGAACACTGGGCCTGAGGCAAGAATACACCCTGGATGGTGGTGTGTTCGCTTAATAAATCTTTCATCATCATCATCATCAAAGGTATAAACTCACAGCTGCTCAGCTCTGAGTTCAGCTGTAAGTGGATTTTAATCAACGGATCTGTTGAATAAAGCTCAACACTCGGGCGTTGTGTACAGTGATGGAATGGAAACAGACCACCCGATAGGAGCTACATGGAGCAAATATAATCTGGTTTGTGGAGAAATGCTTGTCCCCGAGAGATCTCTTCAGTCATGTAGTGATAGACCTGCATTTTTTCCTCATTTGTAAGTCGCTTTGGATAAAAGCGTCTGCTAGGTGAATAAATGTAAATGTAAAGTGGACCTTTGATGATTCAGAAGAGGAAGTCAGCTGGCGACGAATCATCAGACAGTGGCCATTAACACAGAATCGAGACGCCTTGCATCAACCCTGTCTGTCTCTACTGTATGTCTCAGAGAGCAGACGTGGTTCATCTGAAGAAACATTCTTCCATTTCCCAAAACTGTGGGAATCATATCAGGGGTGTTCAAAATCTTTGTCCTGTACTGTTTCTGTCCGTCTTTATTGAAGATATCATTTCAGTATTGATGTATTTGTTTATTTTGCTCCACAGTGATCATATACTGTACATAGGGATATGAGGAAGGCAATCCGTCTACAGACCACATGCCGTGCTTCGATTCTTCACACTTGACCGAGTGTATAGAAGTTGGGATCAGTGAAATAAAGTGCAGGAGTGGAAAATCCCTTCAGTTTGCTTCCTGCCGCATCACATAAAACAGTTCAACTTTCAGCGGATGCACAAAGGTAGGGCCACGTCTAGGTACCGCCGCACCGCTCTCTTCACAGGAAGACAAAGTCATTTTGTCGTCGATCATCTTTCTGTAGATTTAGGATCAGCGACCTACACAGCCAATCATAACTAAACCTGTGTTTTTTTTCTAAATAGGAAACTAGTTAAGCCTTGCAACGGACTGGCCAATGTTCCCGGGATAGAGTCCGGATCGACCACCACCACCTTGACTGGGATGATCACCCAAGACAAACAAATGAATGAAAAACTACGTAGAAATACTGAAACCGAATTGCAGTTACTGGATTCTGGATTTCATTTCAAGGTGTGAGGGACTTTTCTCTCTCTCTCTTTTTTTCTTCTTTCCTTCTTTCTTTTTTCTCCAGTCCAACTTCTGTCACATTTTTCACACTTTGACACTTCTGGCTCCAGTGAAGGAGGTAAAGTTCTACCAACTCCTTTAAAACACGTTAAGCTTCCGTTCAGGAGACTTGGTGAATGAAGCCTTGTGAAGTCTTTCTCAAGGACTAAAGAAAGGACCCTTTCTGTCTTTCTCTATTTATCTTTGGCTCCCTTGTGTTTCTTAAAGCATGTTAAAATTTCAACAACAAAAAAAAAGAGAGAGAGAGAGAATTTGTTACATGCTGAATAAGAGTATGTGTGTGTACGTTATGCCCCTGTTTTGTGCAGACGCGGTCAGAACTGAAACCGTGTTAGCTGAGCTGACAGTAAGTGACGCGTACCAGTGTGTCTGAATGTGTGAATGTGTGAGAGTGTGTGTGTGTGTGTGTGTGCGTGTGTATGTGTGTTAGTTAAATTTCCCCCTTGTTGCTGGAAACTTCCGGCTTTCATTAACGCAGGTTTCCACTTCAGGACAGTGGATGGTGATGTGGAAATCACACCTTACATAACTGCTGTCACTTTTATCCCGTCCATGTGCACGTCACTTACCACACACAGCAACGCGTACTGACCTCAGCGCCTAAAAACCCTCCAATAGTAATGAGGCAACTTCAGGAAAGGAAGTTTGTTTTTTTTTTAATACCGGAGTTGTGACGCTAAAAAGCAGGATTTATATATTTATGTTTGTAGCCTCGAGCCGGATGTGTAGTGAAAAGATCATGTTGTTAAATTCATCTGTTTAATATGAACCATCGGTATAGTTTTGATCTGGCCTGGACTGTACAGTGAGTAGAGCTGTGGAGAGAAGGTCTGTGTGGCTGAATGCAGGCAGTCGTTCGTGTCACGTTTAGTTTGCCCCATTTGTTGACATTTTCAGCCTTTAAAAAATAAATAAATAAATAAATAGGCCTGATGGCAACAGTACAGTAGCTACCGTGTCTATGACTTCTGAAACACAAATTAATTAGCACGCGAATCAGTGTATGACGTGTGTGATTTAAATGTTACGTTCTCAACGTCGTACTCGCTGGGTTCTCGCCTTAGAATAGCGAAACGAGCTAACTGTACTAGCCACATACACTCACAAGGAGCACCAACGATCTCAATGCTGACTCCTTACACGCTTTATCGTCTCCATGATGTCTCTATATACGTTTAACGAGAGGTCGTATACGAGACAGGATAAGTTGAAACCACGTTTGTACGTTTTCTATCTTTTGGTTTAGTTGCTTTAGCGTGTAATAGCTACGGTCATCTGCACACAGTTGAGAAAGCTTGAATGCTATTTTGTCGGTCTGTTGCTAAACCTGTGGCTCGGTGTGTCGCGCAAGTACGTACTGTAGAAAGCGAACGCTCGCATTGTCGCTTGCTAGCGTGAACATAGAGTAAAGGTTATTTACCCGTCGATCACTGTCGATCACTTCATGAACCACACTCTGATAAATTTCAGGTCACTCACCTTGGGAATGATTTTAACCTGAAGGAAACTTTTAGGACAAACAGGAACGCAATTGTCGGAAAACCATTTCGTCGCTTGTTCCGTTCTGAGCCACAGTCAGCCACTAGAGGGTGTTGCAGACGTTTTGACAAACTTTCACTGTGTCCGGTGTTTGGTGAGGAGTGTGTGCGTTTTGGGGCATGTACTGTAAACTAATGAAATCCCAAGATGCAGTGCACTATAAAGTCATCTCAGAATGGTGTCCCTACAGTACAATGTCAAATTGTGATCTATAACGTGAATAAGGCAAAATATTTAGGACACATTCACACATTGATGTCCAAGGTATTTATATGGACTATATATAGAATGAGGTGTGTGGTTTGGGACAGGTCCATCCATAAAACCCCAAAATGCACTCAATAGAGTAGTGTCATCACAACGTGTCCTTGTGAATCAAGAGGTACACGTACAGCACGCATGTACAGCGCGCAGGCTGGGACATCAGCCAGATAAAGGGTGTAATCTATCACACCATATGAATTTCTATTTCCGTTTTGTTTGTGGACTGAAATGAACTGAAAGGTTCAGAATATGTAGCTAGTTTCTGATATTCCACTAGGAGGCAAACTAGAGCAATAACTCATCTACTGACAAAGTGCGCTAATGATGTCATTCTTCATTAGCAAAGGGGTTGAGGTCGGGGTTCTGCGCTAGACACTCGATTTCTTCTACATTCTTCCAGCCTTCACACACCACGTCTTCATGGAGCTCGCTTTGTGCACTGTGTGTCATGATGGAACAGATTTGGGTCTCTTAGTTCCAGTGAAGGGAAACTGTAACGCTACAGCGTCCCGAGACGTTCTAAACGATCGTGTGCTTCCATCTCTGTGGGACAGTTTGGGGAAGAACCAGGTATGGGTGAGATGGTCAGGTGTCTACATATCTTTAGTGAATATGGTGTATGTTTTGAAGTGTGGACTGATAATGAAAAAAGCATTGTTATGGTAGTGAAGGTGTGGTGAACAGGTAGTGAACAGGGTGCATGGTTTGGGACACATCCACACATGATGAGACCCTTTACGACAGGATGTACAGTATATAGACAAAGGTACACTGGTTTAGATGAACAGTAAAAGTCCCTTTTATTGACTACATATTAGCATTAAATTCCTGAATATAAATTAACAACCACATCGATGGCCTCTGTCAGAGAGACATTACTTTTCGCCACTTTGTGATGAGGGCACGTACAGGACGCCTGTGCTCCTCTCTGAAGGCACTAAGTAAGCTGTGACACTTCGTACCTGCCATTAGCCACCATTGTGGCTGCATTCTGTAGTGACGTCTACTCTTCAGCTACTGTGTAACAGTAAAAAAATGACTCACTGTCTTACGGTACAACAGTTTTACGACAAATAACATAAATATCTGAACAATAAAAACACATATGTACAAACAGTATATAAATAGCCTATATGATAGTATCAAAATATAAATAGTGCATTGTGAAAGTTCTTCCTGAGTAAACAGCGTTGATTGTACAATATACCACGATATCCAGGACGCATAATACTTTAACGAGGAAGCTTCAAATCGTCAGTACTCATACATCGTTGGGTTAGAAATGTAAATAATTGGGTGAATTCGAAGGACTTCTGATAAGCAGACCTATGGGATTTCCTTTCCAGATGAGAGTTCCAAAGGAAACATTTACAGTATCTCGCTAAGATGCTATTCGTCATATAGCATCAGCGGTTTAACGTCAGCGCCTTAATAAAAGTGCAAAAATTGAGGTCTACTCAAGCATGGTTTGAGTCAGCACCGTGTGAATAGCATACAGTTTCACGTGTAATCCACAAACTCAGTGTCTATTTGATGCTAAATGTGTCTGTCCCTACATGGGTCCATCCACCAGGAACATGCCAAATCCGGAGTGGTTAAGATCGAGACTCCATCCTCTTGGTGGCACTGTAGCGTGCATCTTGGCAATCAATCGGCTATTGGGTTCAAGATGATGGATCACGGTCCAACACTTTTCCACAACAGGGATAGAAGTTGTATCGGGAAGGTGAAGTGTGCAGGATAAGTGCTCCTTCCCTTGATTGTCCTCAAAGGTGACACTAAGGGATCCACCACCACATCTCCAAGTGCATGTCAGGTTCAGCTGGGTGTACATGAAGTAGGTACCACCCTTCTCCATCCTCAGTGCTCCGTGTTCGGAGTTAAATTTGTAGCGTGAGCCCATGGTGGTGCTGTTTCTGTACACGATTGGTTCCCACAGCATAGTGCCATTTTTCACAGGACCTGCAGGAAAGAAATTTAGAGAGACACTTAGCATATGCATATGTCTATTGGAAACACAAATAACATGAAGGATTGGCAACACGGACACGATCGTGGTTTGCTATCATGGTATGAAAAGTCTATCGTTACCGATATGGAGGTTGTTTATATTTCCAAATATGTACTGCATCAATATATATTGATATATATATATATATATATATATATATATATATATATATATATATATATATGCAAGGTGCATGGGTATGACCGCAGCATGACCGTACGATTTCGGTCCCCATTACGGTACGTTCTGAAAGGCAGGAAGAGATAAAAATCACTTACTGGAGATGGCTCTAAGGTAGGCAAAATTCTCCATCTGAAAGACACACAGTGAAAGAGAAAGACATTAATGATCAGATAAACGTAACATTCAATGCCTGCAGGCCGTCATTTTCCAACCATAGCGCAGGGTTTCAGAAGTCCTGCCCACGCGCTTGACGTTTCAATACTGAGAACATGTCGATTGAGGCAATAATCAGTTGGATCATCTACGCAAAACGCTACATGTGCAACCGATTACGCAATGATTAGGAGTTGAAAATATGTTTATATTGCTTCTAGGTGTGGAAAAATGTTAACACAACAACAACATTAGCATATCTGGCCGAACTCCAGTTCAGTAGCTAACACTGACAGCTGGTTTCGTCCTTTAGTAATATTTACTTCATGTTAGGTTTCTGACATAAACGCCAGGGTTCTCAGTCGAGGGGTCGCGACCCCATGTGGAGTCAAGAGAACAAATTTCTCATTGGCTTTTTTTTAAATTCATTGTTTATTTCACAAATGAATATCGCCAGTATCGCTCGAACTATGAAAACGAATGCTGTGTGCGCTAGCACCGCGATAACATCGAGTGACTCGGACCAAGTCGGGAAAACAAAGAAGAAAGCAACAGGGTTATTACTACTAAAGAGCGCTTCACACCCACTTTGTTTACATCCGACAGGTAGTGACACGTGGAGGGAGCAACACCGGGAAACTCTCAATTCCATGGTGTAGTGAACATGCAGTGGGGATTAGGGTGTAGGGAGTAGGGAGTAAGGAATAGGGTGTAGGGATTAGGGTGTAGGGATTAGGGAGTAAGGAGTAAGAAGTAGGAAGTAAGGATTAGGGAGTAAGGAATAGGGTGTTGGGATTAGGAAGTAATGATTAGGGAGTAAGGAATAGGGTGTAGGGATTAGGGTGTAGGGATTAGGGAGTAAGGAGTAAGAAGTAGGAAGTAAGGATTAGGGAGTAAGGAATAGGGTGTAGGGATTAGGGAGTAAGGAGTAGGGTGTAGGGATTAGGGAGTAAGGAGTAGGGTGTAGGGATTAGGGAGTAAGGAGTAAGCAGTAGGAAGTAAGGAGTAGGGTGTAGGGATTAGGGAGTAGGGTGTAAATTGTAAGGAGTATGGTGTAAGGAATAGGGTCTAGGGATTAGGCAGTAGGGTGTAGGGTGTTAAATAATTTGTAAATAATATTCCATTCCCAAACCGGAAGCCGGTGTCCCCGACTTACCTTGTAGGCGTTTGGCAGACCCCTGAGCGTCATGTTCATGGCGCTCCTGAAGGGCTCGGGCGCAGTGTGAACCCCGTGCATCTCCGCGCGCAGGTCTTTAACGATCCAGAACCCGAGCGCGGCCCCGGACAGCACCATGAGGAACAGGGTGAGAACGGAAACGAGCAGGAACGTGTCCATGCAGCTGCCGCGCCGCCGAGGCCCGGGCTGGAGGCTCTCCACGTCTGTAGATGACATCGTAATAAACGAATTCGAGATGCTGCTGTTAGTCCCAGAGGTTTGGTTTAAACCAAAGCGCGCGTAAAATCCTCTGCGTTTTCTTTCTTTCTTTCTTTCTCTTTTTTTCCTCTTAAATGTAAAAAAGGCGATCAGTCTCGCGTCTCGCGCTCGTTTGGGTTCTCTGAGGCTTAAAAACATGATTATATATCAGCTGAGGCTGGAAAAGGAGGAAACGAGCGACGGATTTCCCTCCTCCCCCGCCCCCTTGTTCTCGACTCACCCACGCCGAGAGCGAGAGAGATAGAGATAGAGAGAGAGAGAGAGAGAGAGAGAGAGCGCGCGCGCGCGCGAGCGCGAAAAAAACCTGCAGACTTTCCGCGGCTTTCACACTTTCGTAAGCGCGTCCTTCCTCTCTCTCTCTCTCTCTCTCTCTCTCTCTCTCTCTCTCTCTCTCTCTCGTGCTCAGTAACGGTGCTGCCATTACGTTGCGCCTCAGTCTGGCCAAGTCATATTTAAACTTAACCCGGAAAATATCTAAATAACTCAGTCATGGTTATGTGCCCCGTGTAGAGACTGCTGTAAGAGGTGCAACCCTAAACACACATTAATACCGGAAAACCCCCCACAGAAACCATCACAGAAATTCTAATGGATTCCACTACAAATGCCATTACAAACCATCAGCTAAAAACCATTGCAAACATCACTGGTCCTTAATTGTGTCCACCAGTCAGGACAGTCATCAAATGACCAGTAGAGACTTCTAGGAACCGATACCATTCCCATTAAAACCATTAGAAGTTCTGCTCAGGCCACATCAGCATGAACTAAAGCTGACCATTTGACTCTTTGAGTTGATCAACACCAAAAAGCAGCTCTGCATGAGGAACAGGGAGAGACGACGTTCTGCTGTGTAAGCTGATAACATTTACTATTCAGATTTATGGACTTGGCATCAACCCCAGAATCACGGCTCACACATTTTTCTCTTACATTCTCTCACACGTTTTTAGACGTGCATCTGTCTGTAAACGCGGCAGATAGACATCGAATTCTTTACCAGTGTTTCATTCAGCCCTCTGAGATACAGGTCATACACATGCTGTGTGTACTGTGGTACATATGAGCTCGAGGAACACCGGAACATCCAGTAACACGTCCAGTTACACGTCCAGTTACACGTCCAGTAACACGTCCAGTTACACGTCCAGTTACACGTCCAGTAACGTCCAGTTACACGTCCAGTAACACGTCCAGTAACACGTCCAGTAACGTCCAGTTACACGTCCAGTTACACGTCCAGTTACACGTCCAGTAACACGTCCAGTTACACGTCCAGTTACACGTCCAGTAACGTCCAGTTACACGTCCAGTAACACGTCCAGTTACACGTCCAGTTACAGGTCCAGTAACACGTCCAGTTACACGTCCAGTTACAGGTCCAGTTACATGTCCAGTAACACGTC
>CM022772.1:21891058-21923558 GCA_012411365.1 Ameiurus melas | reverse complement strand
TGCTTAACGGTTTAAATCTTCCGAATCAAGGCCGGATTACTATTATTAAATGGGGCTGGGTGAGTGATTAAGATAACGACAAGACTTAACAGTTAATACTATATATAGAGAGAGAGAAAGAGAGAGAGAAAGAGAGAGTACATGTGTGTGTGTGTGTGTGTATATATATATTCACAGAGAATGGGTGTATGTTTCCCTGACCCCACAATCTATCGTAGCGGATGATTTAAAATTGGATAGGCATCAGCTAAGCGTTTGTGCGAAACGCAACTCAAAAAGATAAACTATCATGGTTTCAGGTATTTTCCCCTCACAATGCCTGCCTCTGGACTTTGGGCCTTGTGTAGACATTTTTCCCAGGGAGGCAGGGACCCGCTGGTAATCTGTCAGGTACTTACCACTTCCACTTCCTGAAGGGTGACGGCGAACGATTCCGGTTCATAGGACTTGACCATGTGTGTTTTTTTTGGGTTTATGTCCGGTTTCCTGCCTTGTCTTGTCATTGGTTGTCTCCTTTATGTGTCATCATGTTTCTTTTTCCGCCTTAATTAGTTTATATATTTATTTCCCCTTTTCTTTATCCTGCACCATGCATCGTTTCAGTGTTTTGCCGCCTGATCTGTACCAACCCGTTTAGTCTCGAGACTCGCTTTCCTGGTTATTGATCTCGATCTCGTGTTTTGAGATCCTGGTTTTTGCCTGTGACTCTGTTCCTCGTTTTACTGTACGGTTCTGGATTTGTCTGCCTGCCTCTTACTAAAAGCTTTAAGTGTGTTTGCGTCCATCTCTCCTCTGGTTATTGTGACACATGGCACAAACCCACCGTTAACAATGTACCTGCAATTGCAAGTTTTTTTTTTCTTTGCATTTAGATAATCCACAGAGTCAAGAAAGAAGATGTTCTGCTAAAGGCAAGGCTTATTTACCATCATTTCTGAGCAAACAGACGATGTTGTCGTGGATTTGAAATTAGCGGGATGGTTTCCGTATGCTCAGGAAGTTTGGCTGCTGAGCGTCTCTGTGGTTCGTATGGGTGTCTTTCTTGGGCGTGCGTTATTTGGCATATGTGTGCAATGGATTTTAAACACATTCTCTGTAATGGTTTAGCATGTAGTCTTCCTACAGGCTATTTAGGATGGAAATAATGATATGTAGCATGACATGTTGCATTAGCATGTGAGCTGCATTCAGATTTGAGCAAAGGCTGTGTGTAAGAGCTAGGGTTAGAGTTAGGGTTAGGGTTAAGATGTCTATCTTTGGTGCCAGGCTTTTTTTGGGTTGGGTCTTACTGTCTGTACTGTACAGGGCACCACACCGAGTCAACGCCTGGCCGAGGTTGTGATGTTTCAGCAGGGAGATCTTGTAAATATATTCATTGTAGCGAGTGATAATTAACTTTACTTACCACTTCCTCAGTGTTGGTGCTACACTACTAGTATATCCATATTTTGTAGCTAACATCTAACCAACAGCTTTTCAGATGGAAGAGCGTGTGACTCTTGTCTTCCCTGATGGAGGGAGATTTGTAGGAAGATGCATCGACTCCAAATATTACAATCTGTCAAATGTTTTAACGATTTTAATAAATGTCACCTCAATTCCATACAATTGTTTATTTATTCTGTGAGCGTTTTAGAAGAATTTTAGCGTTCGAACAAATTGTAGGGGAAAAAAGTATAGACTACATGTATCTCTTGAAGACCCTAAAAGACTTACTTGGTAAATGTGCACTTATATAGCACTTTTATCCAAAGCGCTTTACACTGTGTCTCATTCACCCATTACACACACACCAATGGTAGCAGAGCTGCCATGCAAGGCGCTAACTTGCCATCGGGAGCAACTTGGGGTTCAGTGTCTTGCCCAAGGACACTTCGGCATGTGGAGTCCAGGAATCGAACCACCAACCCTACGATTAGTGGACAATCCACTCTTCCAACTGCGCCACAGCTGCCCCACAGCACAGCACTGCGCCACAGCCGTCCTGTCTAAAACTTCAGGATTCTAAGTCAGTATTGTCGGACGTCACTGTTAAACCCTCTACAGATCTTCAGGATCTAGTAACACACTTTCTTTTGAACCTTATTTTGGGTCACGGAAAAAAAAAACCCAACATTTTTTATAACCACTGTTGTGTGGATAAAGAGTTTGACCCTAGGGAAAGTCCATGAGGGGGATGCAGGAAAATGTATTGTTGTATTGTACTGCAGATGAAGTGGCCCTTTTTAATCAGACAGTAACAGGAAGTTCAAGCCCTGAGCTGCAGCAGCTATTAATGTTAACTTGGACAAATAGCAGAAGCAGAAAGGTGTCGTATTTTACTTGGGTGGGAAATGTAGGATTGAAATATCTAGGGGGAGTTTTTAGGAGCAGCATGTGGACCGGAATATAATTATATCATATCAGAATAAGGACCGGACAGGGTTAGCGGTAAAGACATGTGCCAAGTTGTCTCTGTGGACTCGGGTCCTGCCCCGGCTGTCGTGTATGGGTAGAGTACTGATGCTAATATCCTGTATCCTGATACCCTAGCACCACCAGGGTCATTGATCATGGGAATCCAGAGGAACTCTGGACAGCATAGCACAGTGTCTCTGTTCTCCATCTACCAGTGCAGGAGAAAAACTGACCAGGACATGATGTATGAAAAACACCTGTTTGTGTGACGGACCTGTCAGCGGCTACTCATTTCTATCAATCTTTCACGAGCGCTGAACATCAGCAGGACTCTTCCCAGGTTCTGAAGAAGAGCTGATCCAGTCCAGAATTTGATCATCTAGATACACACAAGAGCCCTTCTAGGGAGCAGGGATCAGTAATATCAACGGAAGGCGGCCAACAGACTGCGCGGAGAAGCCAGCAGCTTCTCCCTTCATTAACCATTTAGAAATCGATCAGGAGGATCGATTGTCCTCCTTGGTCTTTCCAGAGACCACAACTGACCACGTTTGCAGATACATTCACATTAGCAAGCAAAAGGATGGTTATATTTTGTGTCTTCTCAAAATGCGAAGACACACATGTGGTGTTTTATGTCGTCCTGTGCGACCTGCCTGTGAGATTGAGCTACTGCTTTATGTTGTGCTTGGCTCTTTTCCAAACTCTGTTTGGGCAGCGCTGTTTGTAGCGGTGGTTTCAGGAGCAGTACAGAGCCAATCGTATTCCAGTGCCAGGGTTTTCATGTCTGGTGCACAGATAAGTGTTTACTAATTGCTGATGTGTGTAGCCTCATTAAAGACGCATGTTTAGTGCGTGAACATGAGATGGTCTGATTTCAGAACGAGAGCTGGACACGTAACACAGGAAAACCTTTTCAAATGAGAACAGTAAAATTTCTACACTGATGCAATATTATAATCACAAACAAGCACCACGTCAGAGACGTGACAGAGAGAGAGTCTGTTTCACCCCAGATTTCTGCTTTGTGCAACTTTTTTCAGTATGACTCTCTCTCTCTTTCTGTTTCCCTCTCTTTCTCCAACTCTCTCTTTCTGTCTCTCTCTCTCTTTCTGTTTCCCTCTCTCTCCCTCTCTCTCTCTCTCTCTCAATCTCTCTCCCCTCTCTCTGTTTCTCTCTCTCTCTCTCTCTCTCTCTCTCTCTCTCTCTCTCTCTCTCTCTCTCTCTCTCTCACGTCTCACTCTCTTTCTGTTTCTCTCTCTCTCCCTCTTTCTCTCTCTCTCTCTCTCTCTCTCTCTCTTTCTCTGTCTGTCTGTCTTTACTGTCATATTATTATTATACATTCAGGGAAACACTCGCAAGTCAGCAGATGCTGAACATGTGCAAGAATCATGTGTCTTCTGGGTTTTCACACACACACACACACACACACACACACACACACACACACACACACACACACACACACACACACACAGAGTTTTAGTTCCCTACTGTGTAAAAATGGAGTGACTGACATAGCAGTGTTTAGGTCTAATACACGCCCCTTGGAATAAATAAGTGAAGCAACACATTACAGTCACTGTTACTAATTTTAGATGTTCGTCAGCGTGTGTGTGTGTGTGTGTGTGTGTGTGTATGAGGGACATACCCTGACACAAAATGACATCATACACCTCAATCATACACCACCATCTTTATTATAGAATGAGTACATAATGAATATATAATTTAGTAATTCAGCACAGTGGCATCATCGCCGCAGAAATACTCCAGGAACAGATGAAAGAGTCCAGTGCAAAAGTTTTCGCTCCCACAAAATCACATTTATATTTCAACACATAATACATAAAATATAGCTGAGAAATATTTCACAGTTACGAAGACAATACAAAAGATAAGAAGTAGTAAATGAATGAACAAATAAAAAAACAAACAAACAAACAAATATCAGGAAAAAAATACAGACGAAATCATCAAACTGGACGGTGTTAAAATGTCTTTTGCTGCTTTTTAAGTTGCTCTCATCTCATAAAACATCCCATTATTAGTTAAACAAAATAAAGAGAAAATAACGAAATGGACACCGTGAGTCTCGTGTTTACCAACAAGATGTTTATCACAAGTAACGAAAAGGCTTAAATAGTGTTTAATGATCAATATATTCGAACATATAATGATTCCCTGTGCCCAACCTTTACATTATTACATTTACATTCTTTTTAGACTTATTGTAAAATGTGTACATTTTTAATAACTTTTAAACTTTATCAGCCAACAGGGAACGGGGGTGATGTGGGGGTGGGAGGATAGGGGCTTAGAGGGCGTCAGGTTGGAAAACAATTACTCACACCTGTGTAATTATTGTTTTTGCTGTTTTCCCAAGCATACACTTTCACATGTTTAAACGTGTGTGTGTGTGTGTGTGTGTCATATCCTGTCTTAAATAATGCTGGTTTATAATAGAAGTCTTTGTCTTAGGATTGCACCATACATTGAAAATCTCCTATCATCACTTTCATCCATGCGTTGATGCAATTTGGCAAATCAGGACAAAGCTGATCCCCGAGGACTGCACCTGTTCCTGCAACACGCTCACATACTGTAATCACCTCGCTTTGCAGCAGTGCTGAAGGCAAGGAACGTAGATAAACATACAGATAGTTTATTATTGTTATTTTTTTCTGTCTATGTGGTTTTTTTGTGCCTAATTTAACATGTAAATGTTTACTGCACTAAAGCAGCACTTGAAGTCCACTCAGACAGACCACTCCGTTCCAGGTAGACGGAACACGACCCGGACAAACGCGTTACAAAATGTTTCTGGAAGATTGAACGAGCTAAAAACATTCCCCAATGTTCCAATAACAGGCCGTCAGAGACATATACATGTGTGTACAAGGAATTCACACAGAGAGAAGTTCCTGCTGATGTTCCTCTTTCACAAGTTCCTGAACAAGCCTTTACCTAGCTTTTTCCACGCTGTATGTACTGTGAACGAACACTTTCAGTTTTTGTTTATAAATCACTGGGAAAAACCCTGTAGTGGATAAAATAATTTTTTATTTAGCCTAAGTCAAAACCTTCACAGACAGAGAGATTAGTAGATGTCAAAAAGTAAATAAACTGCATTGGAATCCAACAAAGTGTGACTATCTGCAGAGGGTCCGAACTGTACATACACAAGCATGTCTTTATATACCTCCCAGACGCAGTGAAATTATCCCTAGGCGTGGCCTACAACTTTTTCTTTCTAGCCTTAACGAATTATTAATGAATAATTATTCACATCCATAGGACACCTTATCAGTTGTTCTTTAAACGTTTGACCAGACCTGGGTTTTTATTATGTCGTATTTCACCCCATAGCCTCATCTTGGTACTTTTGTTGAACTCTTCTTTTGTCACTGATTTGCGAGCTTAGAGGGCTTAGTTCAGAAACCCAGTTCTGGAACGTGTCGAGTTTACTGCCTCAAAGTGAAGCTGCGTTTAGACAAACACAAAGCACCGAATTTACCCACTTAGAATACCGCCTGTTGGAAGTGTTTTTATAGTTTTAGTAATAATAATAATAATAATAATAATAATAATAATAATAATAAACTTTATTTTATAAAGCACCTTTAAAGCAGCTTCTCAAAGCGCTGTACATCAAATCACAAATCACAAAAAAATTAAACAAATAAAAGTTAATGAAAACAAATACAACAACATTAATAATAATAAAAAATAAATATAAATGAATCTAAAAAGACATCAGGAGTCGAATGCAAGTTTAAAAAAAGGGTGTCTTTAGAAGAGCTGTAAAAATGCCAAGAGTCTGGGCTTCCCTGAGTTCAGGGGGAAGAGAGTTCCAAAGTGATGGAGCGTAGACAGAAAAAGCCCTGTCACCCATAGACTTAAGGTGGGTTAGTGGAACCGTAAGTAGATGACCCTGTGAGGGGCGCAGTCTGCGATGTGGGGTGTACGGGATTAATAAACCAGATAAATATTGTGGAGCCAATCCATGTGATGCCTTGTATGTTAACATCATGATCTTAAAATCGACATGGAACCTGACCGGGAGCCACAACAGGAGTGATATGGTCATATCTCCTGGCTTCCTGTCAGGATTTAAGGACAGGATTTCCTGTCAGTTTTAACAGCATTACAGTAATCCAGCCGCGTGACAACAAATGAATTGATCGCAATCTTGGTCCAGAATTCTTCTACCTCAATCCACACTCAGAATATAACTGGATCAAACACGGTTCTATGGATTTAGATTATGCTTTTTAACCCCCACGGATTATTCGATTATGTTTTAAGTAGTAATTCTAAATGTAGGTTACACATTGATTACACTTCATTGATATTTTCTATACCACACGAGTTCAACGATTTAACAACGGATACTCGTGAGGGACAGTGAAGAAAAAACATACAAATATATCGAGCGCTTTGTGGTTGTCTTCTTACAGCACATCTTTATTCCCATCTTACACAGTGCTCAATTTAGTCTGTGTAATATGTCATGGGAAGAAACACAGGATTGCATCATGGTGCATGACCAATCATATCCCACAGTCTGGTACTTCTCACAGACAGGCAGCTACAGTATATATATATATATATATATATATATATATATATATATATATATATATATATATATATATAAAACGGGTTTTAATGTTGTTGCTGATTGGATATAAGGTCTATAAATTCCCCAGATCTCAATCCATGTTACACAAGCTGTACACTCACTACTTTACATCATAGCAAAGTGTCATTTCTTCAGTTTTGTCACATGAAAAGATATCATCAGATATTTCCAAAAATGGCAGGGGTGTACTCACTTTTGTGAGATACTGTGTATATATATTAGGACTGTCAAACTTTTTAATCAAATGAGTTACATGATGTGCCGCACATCAATTTGGCGGAAAAATGACCCCTTAAAAGATCAGTTTAATGTCATTATCGTGTTCGATGAGAATAGCGTTGTATAAACATTAAGAAATACATAATTTTATTTGATACAACATAGAATTGATTACACATCAACTTTTAGGTTGTACCGGAGGACGCGATTCAAAATGTTTCCATCAACCCCCTTCCACCATATTAACAGGCCTACAGTCCCCAATTATCTACGGAAGCCCTAAGCGGCCATGCATTATTATTTTTTTACTGTTTCGTTTGCTCATGATCACGACTAGGGTGGGGCAGGTTCAATGCCTGAATCATTTATAATGGATTATTTTTTCCATAATTACACAGACTAAATTAACACATCAAACACATTGACAGCTGTATATCTATGTTTGAGGACAAACAGGAATATGAGATGCTAGATCAGCTTTTGTTTTCTGATATGTATGGTACATCTAGACGTATTAAACAACTTTTTTTGGAACTCACACATTTTTCAAGTGATCAGAAATATCGGATCATGTCGTCCCAGTCACGTCTCTCTGCCTCGTATCTCTCTCGGTCTTTATATCTGTTGTTGACATGATAATAAATCTGGACTGCTAAAATGAAGCACCATATGACAAATATCAGCACCGACAGTAAATCAAGGCACTTAACCCTTAACTGCACAGGCATATCTTGTCCCAGTTGTTGCTTTGTACATTCGTGAATACCAACTGAATAAATAAAAATGCATCTAATAAACGTACCAGTCTAGTGTACTCTGAGACTGAGTGACTGTTTGGTGCTGTGTAGTAGGTAATGTGTATGGGGTGTATATGGGGGTCAAGTGCAATATGCGAGTGAGTAAGGGTTAGTGATCACAGTACAGTGGGATTGATTATGTACAGGACATAATGTGTCCTATTGTCCTGACTGGAAGTTAGGGAGATTCTGGGGTACTTTCAAGATGTCAGGTGGTCAAACAAGTTCTGTGAGCTTTCCTGCTGGGAAAAAGCAGAAGGCAGAAATAAAACAATATGTCTTTCCATAACAGTGCCTTGGAGAGTTTGGAAAGTGCTGTATCCTGGCCAGAGTCTTGGTTAATCTGGAATCTATAGATGAAAAACTGGGTGTGAGCTGGGAATACACCCTGAATGGAATGCCAGTCCATTCCAGGGCACCATTTACATGCTCAATTATACCTAGGAGGAATTTAGCATAGCAAAATCACCTAGCATGTTTTTGGGAGACAGGAGGAAAACATTCTATGACTTTTACCTATAATTCTTTTTTTTTTAATCATCTGAACTGTGAAAATACACTGATGCTATTCTTTTGTTTTAGGCCATAGATCACAGGGAAACCCTCTTATCATGCAAGTCTACAGCTGCTCCAATGCCAGAGCCAAATTCATATCAGTTGAGCTGTGTTTCATTACTGTATCTTCTCTCTGGTGTTTGACTGCTTTGTTCCCTTCTTTCCCTTCTTAAATAGTGCTAAATTTATACCCATGTGACACACCACTCACACAAACAGTTGCATCATGCATCTTGACCAATCACATCCCAAATCCACACGTACTTTCCCTCTCATAAGCAGACAAACTGGAATCCATAGCATTTGTTTCAACTTGTGGGCCGAGGAAGTACTGACTCATGTCACACAGATGGAGTACATTCCTAGACAACACTGGAGCTGTTAGAACTGAGATATGTGTACGATACACTATCTTCTTATATTCCCACATGCTTTGAAACATGCAGACTATGAATAAATTCTTTGGTTGTCTGGTGAGTCCTTAAAGGTACATGAAACCCTAAAACAGAGTGGCTCCACATCCAAAAGGATTTCAAATTAAACCATGTTTGGCATTGTTTAGGTGTCCTTCAGAAGAGTGTACCAAGTACCAACATAGCTCAATTTTAAATGACATCTTCTAGGTATTACAAAAAACATAATAGACATTAATTTGGGATTTTACATACTTGTAGAACCTTTAAGGTTTTATCCAGAGGGATACGTTTTTAGCTTTATACCTTTATATGTGGTCTTCATACACCATTTGAAACATGCAGACTCTTGATAGATTCTTTGGTTGTCCAGAGAGTCTGTAATGGTACAGTATGCAGAACCCTAAAACAGAGTGTTTCCCAATCCAAACGGATTTCAAATAAAACCATTTTTAGGAGGGTTTAGGTGTCCAAAAGAGCTAAATATTAGTAGCTAAATACAAGATATGACAAAATAATAATGAGAACTAATTTGGAGTTTGTACTGCACACTTACCCAATTGATACACACTAAACTCAGTGGTGTTCGAGGGTTTTTTAAGGGTACATTGCATAACTAAGGGTTCTTAGCGTTTTAAAAGAGGGTTCTGCTTGGAACCAGATAGGAAAATACTTTGCTGTATACACCATGTTTGGTTTATAGAACCTACCCTGAGACATACCACTGCAGTGGTAGTGGTACCTGCAGGGGCAGTGGTAGTTCAGTGGTTAAGACATTGGCTACTAATCAGAATTTCATAAGCTCAAATCCCAGCACTGCCACTGCTGGGCCCCTGAACAAGGCCCTTAATCCTGAACTGCACAGTTGTATAAATGAGATGAATGTAAGTCACTCTGTGTAAATGTAAATGTAACTGAAAAGCAGCAACTTTGAAGAAGTCTAGGAATGTAAAAAGGTAGTGTCACCCTATAATGAATCAATGCTAAGCATGTATGTATAAACTGGGTGAGAGAAAAGTATGTCAAATGTCAAATTATCACTCAATGTTTTTCTAATACCTAGAACCTGACTGTTGTATAACATGTACTCTTGATACTTGGTTGTTAGACAGGGAGGAGGTATGAGTGGGCTAAGAGGAATTCGGGAGCAGCGCTGTCTGCTACAATTGGAAAGCATTTAATTTCCACTTGCTGAGCCAACTCAGCTGAAATATATTGGCTGTTACTTCATATAGTCACTAGACTAAACAACAATTACAGGCTCTAACCATGTCAAATTATTAAAAGCAGTTAGTGGTGAATAAAGATTCCCTACAACCTCTAACCCTATCCCTGACCCTAACCCTGAACCTGACCCTATCCCTGACCCTATCCCTAACCCTAACCCTGACCCTGACCCTGACTCTAACCCTATCCCTGACCCTAACCATGACCCTGACCCTAACCCTATCCCTGAACCTGACCCTATCACTGACCCTGACCCTAACCCTGACCCTAAAGCTAACATTCTCTTGGTCTGTGAGAAAAGGTGACTGTATTTTTGCTATTCATAATTATAAGTTTGACATTGGCAAGTTTGGTTGATGCCAAAATTGCATTTCCAATTCCAAAATTATAATAAGAGTTGCAAAATAAAGTATATGTCATGTATCAAGGAAGGCACTCTGGACCTCGTTTCCCAGCAGCCACTGCACCATACTACATCGATGTCACATGACCAGCTGCACCTGTATCACGTTTAATGGGCACTCCTATATATAGCCACTGTTTGCACTGCTTCCATGTCTTACGTTTGCCTTACTTTACTGTTGTCTCAAACCTAAATGTCTTCAGTGTACAGCAAAAACAGATTTTGGAGGATGAACCCATCGCTTAGTTACAATCACACACCCATTCACATAATACAGACAATTTTGAAAATCAGTCTACAACATGTCTTTGGACTTAAGTTTTTAAGTGATACCATCCTCAGTAATCTCAGTGATCTTTAGGCTGCACCATGTGGGGAACTCCTCAGGAGCAGCATGTGACTTCCAATTGAGAACTCCAACCAGAAATAGGACATCAGGGTGAATCAGGCAGGTCTGGAGAGCAGAAGGGGTCAGGATCACTGGTATCTCAGGAGTATCAAGTGGGTCAACACAAAGAGAGAGAGATGGAAAGGGAGGGAGAGATTATTAACGTAATGGTTAAGGACGATGTACTTCGCGTGATTGAAAGCAGGGACTCTGGCACGACTTGCTATGACAGCATAACTAAAAGCCATAACTACAGCCAGAAGGTAACACAGACATGAGGACTCCCTGGGACACAAGGCGGTCAGCCACTCCAGCATCAACAAACATCCCAGTTCAGGACGACACGCTATGCCTCTGAGCTGTCACAAAATGCCTGACTGAACAAAAATATTTTCAGCCTGGACGGAAACACTGAGACTGTGTCTGAATCCTGAACACTAATTGGAAAGCTGTTCCATAACTGTGGGGCTTTGTAAGAGAAAGCTCTTCCCCCTGCTGTAGACTTCACTACTCCAGGTATCAACAAATATCCTGCATCTTTTGATTGAAGTAGGCGTGGTGGATCATAAAAGACCAAAAATTCGCTCAGGTACTGTGGTAAGAGCATTAAGTGCTTTATAGGTCAATAGTGGTATTTTATAATCAGTGTGAGATTTCACTGAGAGCCAATGCATTATGGATAAGGTCGGGGTGATGTGGTCGTATCTTCTAGTTCTAGTTAGGACTCTAGCAGCTGCATTCTGGACTAACTGGAGTTTATTTATATTCCTACTGGAACATCCAGACAGTAAGGCATTACAGTAATCTAATCTAGAGGTGACGAATGCATGAACCAGTATTTCTGCATCATGTAGTGACAATATGTTTCTTATCTTAGAAATATTTCTGAGATGAAAGAAGACTATCCTAGTAATATTATCTACATGAGCATCAAATGATAGACTGGAGTCAATAATCACTCCGAGGTCTTTAACTGCTGCACATGATGAAACAGAAAGTCCATCCAGAGTTACTCAGAAAATTGATTAGTTAGGGCTTAGTGGTTAGCACGTTTGCCTCACACCTCCAGGGTCCGGGGTTCGATTCCCACCGGGGCCATGTGTGTGTGGAGTTTGCATGTTCTCCCCGTGCTGCGGGGGTTTCCTCCGGGTACCCCGGTTACATGCACGGTAGGTTGGTAAATTGTCCGTAGTGTATGAATGTGTGTGTGTATGTGATTGTGCCCTGCGATGGACTGACACCCTGTCCAGGGTGTACCCTGCATTGTGCCCGATGCTTCCTGGGATAGGCTCCAGGTCCCCTGCGACCCTGAAGAAGGAATAAGTGGTTGAAGATGGATGGATGGAAGTTAGCATTCAACATCTAATGTCCTTTACACAATCCTCAACTTTACTAAGCTGCAGTCTGTCCTCTGGCTTTGCTGAAACATACAGCTGTGTATCATCAGCATAACAGTGGAACCAAATTCCATGTTTATGAATAATTTGACCTGGAGGTAGCATATATAAGTACAAAGCAGTGGGCCTAAAAAAGAACCTTGTGGAACATCAAAATTTGCCTCAGTATCTTGACCAGATTTATAAGGGAGATCTATAGAATACATGCAAGCTTAATCTTTCATTTGGAAATGTATTCACTGGCTCATGTACATTTTAAAATCTAAAATAAAGATATTTTATGAAATAAGTCAAATGTGTGGCATGGGCTTGATTGGTACTATGCCAAATAGAATTCATTCTGCTGCTACCATCATGAGTTCCATCATCAATAATGATTAGTGAGAATGTTACAGAAGCAACCATGCAAGCCCAAGGCATGACACTACCTCCACCATGTTTCACAGATCAGCTTGTATGTTTTGGATCATGAGCAGATCTTTTACTTCTCCACACTTTGACTTTCCATCACTTTGGTAGAGGTTCATCTTGGTTCCAGAACTTTTGTGGCTTATCTCTGTTTCTTTGCGAATTCCAGTCTGACATTCTGATTCTTACGGCTGATGAGTGGATTCTATCTTGCGGTAGGGCCTCTATATTTCTGCTCTCAAAAGTTGCATCAAATTGGGTGATCTGATATAAAATCTGCTGTGTTCTATGTCGTTTAACACGTCTGCGTATAAATACCAGGAAATAAAAGTTGTGTTGGAGTTGGCCTTGAAGTCCCAATAGTTTCAGAGGGTGCTGTGTTCCTCAAGAAGGTCAGTTTGAGTGAATCTCCAACCCCAGTCACACAAGACATACAAGGACTGAAAAAAGAAATGGACACATTAGTCAAAGTGTCACATCGCATTACCACCTCGCATGATCATTCCTTCATTTATTCCACTGATCTTAGCCTATTTTTAACACTGCCTTGTTTACAGCCTACCTGAAGACACTCTGAAATCTTCCTCTCTACCACTGAACTGAGAAAGATCTCTTCCCCACTCTCTCTTTCCCCATCTCTCTCTTGCTCTCTCTCTCTCTCTCTTTCTCTCTCTCTCAGACAAGTTTTTTTTTTTATCCTGCTCTTATATTAAAGGCGACATGCCTGTACCGTTTTTTTGGATAGATGCTATAGTATTTTCATTTTGTTGTCATTTTTCTCGCTGAAAACAAAAGAAAATGCACCTTAGCCGATGTCTATATTCAATAAAACCAACCAGTCCTGAACAAGTGTGTAGTCTGTAATGTATGTAGGCCTGTCTACATATAGTTGTAAATGAGGTCAGAATCTTAAAAGAATACAAAGGATTGTTATTATAAAACACTTTCACATAAGATTAAAATGAAAGTTGTTTAAAGTGAGCGGGACACCTAACTGAAACACTTTTAGATGGGTTTAATTGGAGCGTACTGGGCTTACATGTTTCCACAGTGACTAATGTGGGGGGGAAAAACACATCAAAAGATGTTTTCCTTTCTAAAAAAATATATATATATATATATAAAAATTAAATATTCATCTCTCCAAAGGTTTTTACTGACTTCCTCTGAGGTCGCCTGAGACTCCATGGACACGGGTGGGGATAACTCAACATTGCCAAATGTGACTGCTGTGCAATAAAAAAAATGAAATGGAGGTAACAGATGGATGGGTTCAAATAACGAGCAGCACCAATTAATTTTCTCTCTTTTTTTTGTTTGTTTGTCCTCAAATATGAAAATGGGCTTAAAGGGCACATGGGCTTAACCGGGTACAGGCACTCTAATGCTAAAGCATGCAAAAGCATCCGAGACAACCACGTGCATCAAACGTTGTAGTAATAGTTTAAGGAAGAGCCACATACACATACGGGGGTGACGGTCAGGTACTGACACCTGCTGGTTAAAATCTAGAAGCACAAGCAAGGCTGAATTTCCATTCCATTTTTTAAAATACTATTGCGGTGGAGGATTTTCCCATCTGTAATTCCACCATGGCTATGTTTATTTAACTTTCTTTCAGCCAGCAGTTGCTACTCCAGGAAAACCCCACAGTTCTGTGGTGTTCAGACCTAGAGAACGCATGGGTTTAAACTCAGTCGCAAACAATTAGCAAGCATGCTTCTCAAAACAAGCACTGGATTTCGATTGATCAGAGAGTGGTGATTAATATACAATGACAGCTGCTCGGACAATAACGTGCTTCTTGTAATATGTTATCGTTTCTATAGTAACAGCTGATACACAGGGTGTATGGTGTACAGTATAGTCTAAATGACAAAAATATATATATTTATTAATTGTTGATATTGTGAAGCAGTCTTGTAATGTTTATGGAAGGAGCCTCCAGTGTCAGTGCTTTGTAACACTCAGAGGTACCTTAAAGTGAGTCTTCCAACATCTTCAGGATAGAGGAATGTCGAGAAAAAAAAGGAGAAAAAAAGAGAGAGGCTGGTAAAGGAGTGATGGTTTATAGCTGCTATAACACGAGTGAAAACAGGAACCGTGTCATTCGCTTGTTGAGAAGGAGTCATCTAAGGAAAAGACATGCTTTTGAGAACTGAATGGAGTCTGATTTGTTTGTAAGTGAGGTGTGAAAACCATGAAACCTTCGTAGGAAGCGAGTACGCAGACGATCGGTACACTGCCTGTTGCCATGCACACTGTCTTAGATTGGTTTTGCTATAGGTTCTGGCTTACAGTTTGTTGTTTTGTGGTATCGTCTGCCTACTTCCATGCACTTCAGGTTCTTGTAACATTATAAGATGGAACATGGAATATCCTTTCAGGTATCCCGGCTTCCTGTTTCATTTTTATTTCATTGAATTAAGTCGATTACGTTTGCAACACAGTCTGATAAGTCTATAGTTCCTTATACCCTTTTATTTGGTATGAGAAGTTACATTTTATTCCTCTCGTCTCTGTTCGGAAAAACACTTTTACAGAAATCTGCTCCCTCTTTTTCTGGAGTGTTGAAGAGAGAGAGAGAGAGAGAGAGAGAGAGAGAGAGACAAAAACAAGAACAACAACCCAGCGGGTTTGTTTTATTATTATTTTTTTAATAAAAACACATTTCTCGTCTATTTCTTTAACAAAATCCCGTCCTTCTGTCAACCTCTCAGAGCGGAAGAGCAAAAATGAAGGAAAGACAGAAAAGAGTGAATGAGAAGGAGAGAGAGAGAGAGAGAGAGAGAGAGGGAGAGAGAGAGAGAGAGAGAGAGAGAGAGAAAGAGAGAGAGAGAGAGAGAGAGAGGGGGAGAGAGAGAGAGAGAGAAAGAGAGAGAGAGACAGAGGGAGAGACTAGTGAAAGATATAGAGTATCGTTCAGGTCTTCTACACATCCTTTTACGTGATTTTGTTTCCTTTTGTTTGTAACATTTGCAGATATTACAAGAAGCAGATTCTCAAACTTTCATTCGCTTACCGCTATTTACACCAGATACATGACAGTAGACTACTCATGCCTCCTTGATGTGTCTAGAAAAAGGGGCGGAGCTGTGAGCTTGGCTTGTCTCTGAACCGAAGAAGCTGATTTGGTGAGGCCCCTGTCTGAGGCATGTCTGAGGTCCATGGTGCCTAGAAGTCCAAACAGGTTGCAGCAAAATGACCCAAGCAGACTGATTTTGGGACCCTGGTCGAGGTCACGGACCCTTTAAAGTAACTAACATCTTGACCCCTGACCTCAGGGGAAGGCCTTTCAGTGTGAACACTGAGAACGCAAGAAGGAAGTCTGTGTTTATTATGTATGTGTATATGTGTGTGTGTGTGTGTGTGTGTGTGTGTGTGTGTGTGCTCCCTTTAAAAAGGACGTTTTTGGCAATGTCAAAAGTTTTTGTTCTGTTGTCTCTGGAGAAGGCGTCACATTCTTCTGAAGGGGCTTAAAGACAGGAATCAAACGAACAATACATCAAATAAGAACCAAGACGCAAATCCAACACTCCACCCTGAGAGAGAAAGACAGAGAGGACACAGGAAGGCAGAGCAAGAAAATGAGACAGAGATATGTGAGCCGACAGACAGGTGGATATATCTGATGGGCAAGTATACAGTGTAGAGAGACAGAAAGAGAGAGATGATGAATGGATGGCAGTGAAGATGGGCAGGGTGGGTGTGGAGGTGACCAAGAGACAGAGACTCAGAGGAGGAAGCCATCCTTTTTCTTTGCCTAATCATCATCATCATCATCATCAGGTTCTTGGTAAATGTGCTTTTCTAGGGTGTCCTTATTTATCATATATACCACAAATCACCCACCATCTCACTCCATAATTGTGCCTATGGAAATAATCAGTTATGTTGTTTTCATCCATGGAATGGCTTGGCTAGAGAACATCTAGAGAACTATGTGTTATGTGATACCAGTAGGGTTCTAGTTCCAGTTTGATTCCCACCAACTTCTAGAATGGAAAAAGTACTTTGGTTAACCAACGAACTCATTGGACTCAAGCCACATGAATTTACTTGTTCATTCATTTTTCGGTGTGTTAGTAAATCCGAGTGCAAGTCAGGACTACCCCCTGTACGGTATACCATCCCCACACATTCCAATACTCACACCAAATGGCAACTGATGCCAATCCTCAAATCACCTTATATGTGATGAAAGGTATCCGCAAACTGGAGACAACCATGTGGTCAATATGCAAAACCTCTTACAGACACTGAGCTTAAGATCAGACCTTGGACCCTTGAGATACGGACCTTCATGCCACTGTGTCAAAAGCCAATCACCAAACAATGCTGCTAGCCACTCCCAAGTGCCATTAGGTTCTGTCTTGAGGGGATACCATTAACCACACTGGAACCTTTGGTACTAGATTCATGGCCAATGTGGAATAGTTATTAGCACTCACCATCCTGGTTTAGTCAGCAGATGGGAAATGGCGACAACTGAACAATGACACCCAGCTTGGCTATGACTCACTCACCAATGATATTTTCACAGAACAGCTGTTAATCTACTATCTACTGTAGAGTGCTGTAGTACTGCTCTACAGTAATGGATGATGATGATGATATCACTCTTATTTATTCCTCCCCTAGATCTCCATGTCCTGGTCACCAGCGCCCTAGTCACAGACTCGTCACCAGCTGCATCTGTCCATCGCCTTCTCCGTGGGAGGAGTCTAGCCCCAGACGACCCTCCTCGTTGGTCCGGCGTGATGGGGGCTGGTAGAAGGCAGAGACATGGGCGTGTCTCCCTGTGCTGAAGTATAATTCATCAGGGGGCAAGGCTGAACGAGACTCAGTTCCCAAACCCTCAGGGCTGCTGTCAGGATAGGAAGAGTCTCTGTCTCTTGCATACAAGGAGGAGGAGTCAGGACCAACTCCACCCACGCTGTCTGTAATTTCAGCCGAAAAGCTTTCTGAATCCTCTTCACTCTGATAGAACACTGACTGTGTGTGCTCCAAGAGGCGGGGCTTCTCCGGCACGTGGGGTTTATCAGGAACACGTGGTTTATCGGGAAGGCGGGGCTTCTCCAAAGCCTTGTAAAGCGGTTCTTCTTCATCCTGTGGAGGTGGCGGTGGTGGGCGGGGAAGAGGACGTTGGGGTGGCTCTCTGTGACCCATCCCTGCGTTCACATACTCCCGTGGCTCCGCCTCTGTGTCCGTGTTGCTGCTGTAGCGATCAGCAGCAGGACGCAGGTTGCTCTGCACCAGCTCAGAGATGATCATCTTCTCCAGTGCTGCCGCATCTGACAGGTTCCTCCTCATACCTCCTGGAGGCTCCGACCCTCTGGGAGTCAAAAGGGCAGGGCTGACGTCTCCCACAGCGACGCTGCCAAGGAGGTCAGAACTTCCACCGTGCACTGAGTAGCTGTTATTGTAGTTTCCATTCAGACGAACAGGCTCCAAGCCACATGACTCACGACTGCGGGATAAAGTGCCCTCTACAGGACAGAACAAAAACAGCAATCAGTCAGCTGACACAACACTTCGTTTAGCGAGGAGTGACAGAATAAACAATTCTTGGAAAGACTTTTAGACTTGAGCGTGAAAACATCAGTTTTATATGATCATTTTCAACTCCAGTTAACATCCTGAGATTAGTGTCCAGGTGTTAGTGGAACTGACGGAGATGTCGTAGCGTATGAAAATGACATAGTATATACCACAGACTCAAATACTAGTAACAACTATAAAAACAAATATTTTCAGTGTGGCTGCTGTCATGCATTTTACAACAAAAACAACAACAGGCAAACATGTTTTGTTTGTGATCATGGATGAGAAACAGCAACATAAACACGTGAGACAGTAATGTTACAACAGGTATTCCGTACTTGAGTTTCTGAAGGTACCTGCAGATCAGAGACAGACAGAAATAGAGACAGCAAGAAAAAGAGGTGGTGGTGGTAACGTGACAAATGCAGAGAGATACAGTGACAGATACGGAAGATGTACAGATAGATAAAGGAGGAAATAAAGGACAGAAAGAAAAGAAAGAGTAAATCCATATAAATACATTCACTCAGAACTGAGTATATTAAAGTAGGACACACACACACACACACACACACACACAAACACACACTGACCGGTGGAGTTGAAGACAGCCGATGAGGGTGGGTTAAATGTTTCAGCCAACAGCGTGTTATAAGGGGAGGAGCCAGAGCGAGTCTGCAACACTGGATTGGCCAGGAGATGATTACCCATAGTTCCTGTAAAATACGCAAGCATAAAGCGTGCATCATAACTCCTGAAGGTGTGGTTGTTTGTCTCAGCTCACACATGGTCATGTCCAAAGCCTATGATAAACACTTGTACAAAACCAACTGAAACAAAGGTTCTAGTCTGATTTTACACACTGATGGAGTTGTAGGAGAGAATGCTTAAGTTAAGACACACGACTGGGACAAAGCGACTAGAAACAAGAGGCTGCAGATCTGCAATAGGGGAGACTGGAGACACGGCTTGGTTTCCCACTCAAGCTGATATGTCCATTCATCCATACTGCTTATAGTACACAGGGTCACGGGAGTCTGGAGCCTATCCCAGGGAACTTGGCAGAGAACACCCTGGATGGCCAATACCCCCCACCACCACCTGCTGATGTATCCAGTATCCCAAGTGGTGTCAGTAGAGAGACAGACAGATGTGTTACCTCTGTTGAGG
Organism: Ameiurus melas; assembly: GCA_012411365.1. Taxonomy (NCBI): domain Eukaryota; kingdom Metazoa; phylum Chordata; class Actinopteri; order Siluriformes; family Ictaluridae; genus Ameiurus; species Ameiurus melas. Next base: position 21,903,995 of record CM022772.1, on the reverse strand, counting down.
GTGGGTGTGTTGTTGAGATCAGCCATAAAGGAAGACTCAGTCTGCCTGCGAACTGTGTCATTCCACATCCTCCGTATACGACTCTGAACACACACACACACACACACACACACACACACACACACACACACACACACAGGTTATAATGTTCTCATACATTTCTGCATGAATTGTTGTAGGTGTTAAACATTCTGCGTGGTGTGCGGACGTGAGTGATTTGGTTTGAAGGTGTGTTACCTGTCTGTGCACTTGATTGTGTCTCGACTGGCCTCCGCTGTAATATCGGTTGTTTCCACGGTGCGAACTCTTCAGGGACCCGTGGGAACCACCAGATGTGGCATGACCACAGCAGGATGATTGACGGAAACATTTAGCATACTCCTTCTGAACCTGGACCCAAATCAATGTTATTAATAATAATAATAATAATAATAATAATAATAATAATAATAATAAGTGTTATGCACAAGACTGTTTTTTAGTTTTTTTAAAAAGTAATTCCTCCTTGAAAGCTGAATAAAAGGTCAATAAGATGCTTGTACTGCTGTAGACAGCACATCCTCCATGCATCATTAAGTGATAAGGCGTTTCCTCTCTACAGCATCAATGCCAGCATGTCCATATGAGTGCGTTTGAAGCTTTAGCATGTCTTTAAACATTATAATATCACACACAGATTTATTATTTAGTAAGATTAAAAAAATTAAAAAATTAAAAAGAGAACTGGCTAGTCCACTACATGTGGAATTACTGGTAGACTAGTCAAATCAGCAGTTGTGAAACCCTTACTATATATATATATATATATATATATATATATATATATATATATATATATATATATATATATATATATATATATATATATATATATATATATATTACCCTTATTATATATATTTCCTAAGGATGGATTATATATATATAAAAAAAAAACAACAAAAAACCCCTACGCAATATACCTTCTTCTGCAGTGCACAGTGAAAGATGAAGATAAACAGACCATGCAGGGCATTAAAGGATGTGAAGAGGTAGGCCATGAGTGCACTGTTTTCACTGATGAAGAGGAGGCCAAAGATCCATGTTAATGTCACCAACAAGAGCAGAATGACTGATGACACCGTCCAACACCTGAGAGATACCGGAGCGAGAAAGAATGAAAAAAAGAAATAAATGTAGAAGTTCAATCAAACAGATAATAGAACGTATCCTTGGTGTCCTCGTATCCTCTCTCAAATTCTACAAATGTTCTACTACTGTATGTGTGTTGAAGTTCATTCCTGGGATGCATACTGTGCCATGAAAAAGGACTTGAGCCCTTCCTGATTTCTTTATTTTTGCATATTTTTCACCCTTAATTGGTTCAGATCGGCAAACAAAATTAACAAGACACCTAGAGTAAACGTAATTACAGTTTTTAAACGATCATTCCTTTATTAATGGAAAAAATGTTGGCCTGGTGTGTGAAAGCTGTAATACATTAATTATTCAATCAACAAATGAACCAAGTTTATTTGATAATTGGGTTCAATAGACTAGACACGTCCCGGTTTTATTACCGTCAGGGCTGTAGAACCTGAGCATCAGTTAAATCAATAACCCAGGAAAAAAAATCTAAGGAGCTGCAGTCCTCAGATCAGGTCAGTATTGCAAAGAGATTGAGCAAAAATAGCATTCATGGGAGAGTTGCAAGGTGAAAAGCATTGCTAACCGAGAAGAACATAAAGGATTCACCAAAAAAAAACAAAAAAAAAAACACACACCCTTGGGATGTTTTCTGGACTGATTCATTTAAAGTGGAACTTTTAGAAGATATAGGACCAGTTACATCTAGAGAAATGCTAACAAAGCATACTACAATAAGAGCATTGTATCAACAGTTAAGCATGGTGGTGGTAGTGTGATGGTGTGGGGATGCTGTGCTGCTTCAGAGCCTGGGCAACCTGCCGTAATCGACAAATGCAGGAAATCTGCTCTCTACCAGAACATCCTAAAGGAGAATATCTGATCATCAGGCCATGATCTGAAGCTCAAGCGCAATTGGGTTATACAGCAAAACAATGTTCCAACCGACAAGATCAAGCCCTCAAATGATAAGGATACTTTATTGATCACATATACATTACAGCACAAAGACATTCTTTTCTTCGCATATCCCAGCATGGGGGATAGCTGGGGTCAGAGCGCAGAGTCTGTGGAGTGGTCTAGTCAAAGTCCTAACTTGAAGTCTCTTGAGATGCTGCGGCGGGGCCTTAAACAGGCAGTTCATGCTTGAAAGCCCTCCAATGTGGATCAATAAAAGCAATTCTACAAAGAAAAGTGAACCAACATTTCTCCACAGCGGTGTCACACACTGATTTCCAGTTAATGGAAGCATTTGTTTGTAGTTGTTGCTGCTAAAAGTGGCACAACCAGTTAGTAGGTTTAGGGGGAAATTACTTTTTCACACGGGTGATATAGGTATTGCATAACTGATTACCTTCAGTAAATGAAATGATTATTTAAAAACTGTGTTTTGTGTTTCTTTATGTTCTTCTTGTCTTATGTTACATTTCATTTGACAAATATGCAAAAACAGAGGATATCACAAGGGGGGCATATACATTTTCCATAGTCTGCATATGGCCCTCATACAAAAGTGAAAAAAAAAGCAGTGAATAAGGTGTGGTTACAGTCTCTCCTCAATCACTGAACTTACTGAACCACTAAACTACTGCTTAGAACTCCATACCTCTGCTGTGACCCCCCCACTCAATGACCACCCAAATGACCTCCTAAATGACCACCCAAATGACCTCCTAAATGACCACCCAAATGACCTCCTAAATGACCACCCAAATGACCTCTTAAATGACCACCCAAATGACCTCCTAAATGACCACCCAAATGACCTCCTAAATGACCACCCAAATGACCTCCTAAATGACCACCCAAATGACCACCCAAATGACCACCCAAATGACCTCCTAAATGACCACCCAAATGACCTCCTAAATGACCACCCAAATGCAATGACCACCCACACCCAAATGACCTCCTAAATGACCACCCAAATGACCTCCTAAATGACCACCCAAATGACCACCCAAATGACCTCTTAAATGACCACCCAAATGACCTCCTAAATGACCACCCAAATGACCTCCTAAATGACCACCCAAATGACCTCCTAAATGACCACCCAAATGACCACCCAAATGACCTCTTAAATGACCACCCAAATGACCTCCTAAATGACCACCCAAATGACCTCCTAAATGACCACCCAAATGACCTCCTAAATGACCACCCAAATGACCACCCAAATGACCTCTTAAATGACCACCCAAATGACCTCCTAAATGACCACCCAAATGACCTCCTAAATGACCACCCAAACGACCTCTTAAATGACCACCCAAATGACGTACTTGATGTTGTCAAAGCGGCTGGAGTCAGGCTTGAGCACGTTAGAATGTCGGATCATCCTGTGCACTGTGACCATTAGGATTACCAGATTCAGCTAGGGGTCAAGAGTCAAAGGTGCAACATAAGTTGTGACACACAACAAAGAAAGACAACAAACAGCTCACTAAAAAAGTTTATAAATTCAAGTTCATCTAGCAACACTATTTTTCTGCATTAAATGATTTTAGGTAAGTGACTGAGGCGAATCAGTCATATTAGAGCCAGCGTGAATTTGCAAGTGTATAAGAAACAAGACAGTATGTATAGTCAAGGAAGGTGATCGCTAGCTTAACGTAAAGAAAGGAGTACGATTAGCTGGCTAATGCGATGCTATGTTACTGGTTCCTTGTAACTTACCAGGATAACAAGGGAGACAGGTCCAATAAACAGCCAGATGAAGTAGTTATCCACACGCAGCCAGCAGCTACGCAACAATATGTGTTAATACACAGACATACACACACACAAATGTGCTTTATTGTGTTTATTTGGATCAGCACAAGCTCTTAAGTATAATGATACACATAATAATAAGCGTGTCATACCTAGTGGGGCTGGAGTAGCCAGTGTAGTCGATGGAGGCTGAAATGGCCACCACCAACGTAGGAAAGCCATAGGCAGCGGTGTAGTAGTATTTCCTACGTGAAGACGGACTCTCGAACACCTCGACCAGCAGCACATAGAGCTGAACGGCCTCGACACACAACCAACAAAAGACAGAGAGCAGGAAGAAGTGCAGCAGAGCAGCTAGCACAGGGCATGCCACCTAGAAACACACACATTGACACACATAATGTAGCCTCCATTCATCTGCACCCCCCCACCAATTTAGTCTTGGCCATTTCTCTAATCAGAGCAGAATACGGTGATTCCGCTGAGACGCAGAAAGCCAGACAACTGCATCTTTTCGAACTACTGCTCATGCTGCATCACGGGGCAGAATAACACACTCAGAGGAAAGCATACTCACCCTGTGTCACATGCAAGAGCTCAAACACACCCATGATTAGCGAGTGTCGCTGTGATCGATAGGGAAGAGAGAGTGTGCCACCCCTCGCTCCCTGAGAGCACGGACAGTTTTGTTCTCTTGGATTTCTCGCCATGGATTTGAACTTGCAAACTCTGGATGATAAGGCAAGCACTTTTACTCTCTGTGTTGTGACCAGATCTGTGCCTGTGCCATTACCAGATCTGCCTCCTCTGTGCCATTACCAGATCTGTGCCCGTGTTATTACCAGATCTTTGTCCCATGTCATTACTACATTTGTGCCCCCCGTGTCCTTACCAGATCTATGTCCAGTGTCAATACCAAATCTTCACCCGTGTCCTTATCAGATCTGTGTCCCCTGTGTCTTTATGAGATATATGCCCTTTGTCAACACCAGATCTGCACCCATTTCATTGCCAGATCTGCACCCCCAGTGTCATTACCACATCTGCCTCCTCTGTGTCATTACCAGAACTACACCCTCTGTCATTAACAGATAGGCACCCATGTGTCTTTACTAGATTTGCATCCCCTACTTAGTTTCCAGATCTACTTCTCCTACGTCATTACAAGATATGTACCCCTTTGTATCACTGCCACACCTGTGCCCCCGTGTTATACCCAGATCGGCGCCTTCTTTTGCCCTATCTGTGTACCTTATGTTCATACCTGATCTACAGCCCTTTCTCATTACCCAATGTCATTCTTTTCACTGAGCATCTTTAGATGTGACATCCTTACCACTGAATTAACCCCCCACTCATCTCCTTCTACTGTAATCATCACATTTGGTGAATTGGGATTGCCTGTACGTACGGTGTAGTGGGTCCTGTCCATGCCGATGAGGAAGAGGAGCTGCGAGATGAAGAGCGTGAGGCATAGGTTCTTGTGGATGGTGGTGCGCTCGCTCTGCACGGCCTTTACGCAGCAGAAGGTGGAGATACACAGGGCCAAACACACTAGGGAAATCACCATGCCCACCCAGGAAACGACAAACAGAATGAGCGCCTGCATGCCACCCGTGTACTGAGAAAGAGAGCAAGAGAAAAAGAGGAGATAAACTTTAGAGAAATATATTATTAGGATAAAAAGTAGAGTTTGTGACTGTGTGTGTGTGAAACTCACAGCAGGGGTCTGGCGGCTCATGAGCAGAGCGAAGTTGGTGAGATGCGAGCAGGAGCAAGTGGTGTGAGTGTTGTTGCTATATACAAGCCTGCAACCCTGAGAAGACCACTGACCCGTCATCGAGCGCTCCGAGTAGTTCCAGAATGAGCAGTTTGGTCCGTAGTGATTCTCTAGCTGCAGCAACACCAACAGAAACGTACAAACCACATCTCTCACTGTTTTAACGGCTCGAACATTGCATTACAGTTTAAAGGAGAGCGGCGTGTGTGTGTACCTGTAGGTGTCTGAGTGTGAAGTTGACAGGTTCAGTCAAAAACACACGGCTGGACTCTTTATTGATGGAGGCAGAGATTACATGGGAATTGACAGCCAGAGTCCTCGCTCCTGACTTTAGCTCCACCTCTGTCTTCACCGTGGCGTTTTGGGTGGACAGGAAAGGGCCGAGATTTTTATAAAGCGCAAACACCACCTTCACCTGACCTGCAAACCCAAACCACATCGAATTCAATCACACCGTACAATCCCACAGCCACCAGAGGATGAGGAACTGTGTTATTCTGATTAGAGGGACACACAGCGGCTGTTTCAGCAAACGTTCCAGCTTTGTGTCATGACCTGAGGAACCAAATCCAAGAACCGGTGTTCTACAGATATGTGTGTTTTCTCCGCGTGCAGGTAATATTGGGTTATAAATGTCAACATGTAATGGTTTTGGTATTAGGAGTAATTATTTATTGCTATTCATTTGTTTGCACTGTATTAATTGCTTTGTCAATAGTGTAGTGAAGGGCAGCCATGCAGTTTTTACTCAAAGAACACTTCGTGAACATTTGCTCATTGCTGATATTATGCGAGTTCCGATGTGTTCTGTCCTTTGTCGTGGTTTCTGGATTTGTCTCTTGGTCCCCATTCACACCTGGTGTTAACACGTGTCCCCTAAAGTGGACAGACGAGACTCATGGACGTTCACACCTGGCATTGCGATGCATCTCCAGCAGCTGCTTGTGATTGGAATTCATACATCGTTTCCACTGGAGAAAGTCCATTACGTCCAGCACGTTTATTACGTCTGTCATTTATTTTCAGGCAGAGATGATATCTCATGTACCTGTAAGAACTGTTTCAAACATTTTTAATTGCGTGGTCGGCTAATGAAACTTTCAAATGAGATGAGATGACAAATGAGGCTAGGCTTTCATATCAGTCGTTATAGTATCGCCTTTATCCGTTAGCCCAGCAGCAGAGAGCTAGTTTCCGATTAGTTGGTCATGTTCACATGGCTGAATGTTTGTGTACCCTTGACCATCACACCCATATGTGCTTGTTGAACATCCCATTCCAGATTGATTCTCTCTTTCCTGTGATAATGCGCTCCACTCTTCTGAGAAGGCTTTCCACTAGATTTTGGAGCGTGGCTGTGGGGATTTTGGGGCGTGGCTGTGGGAATTTGTGTTCAGTCAGCTACAAGAGCGTTAGTGAGGTTGAGGTCAGGAGCTGATGTTGATGTGAGGAGGCTAAAGTTCCAGTTCATCCCAAAGGTGAAGAGACAGTGGGGTTGAGGTCAGGGTTCTCTGCAGGACACTTATGTTCTTCTACCGGTTTTACTTGTACCTTTTTTCCCCACCACTAAAATCTTACTCTTAAAAAAAAACACCTAATTTTGCACACAAGGCCAACCTACTGATTATGGGGTTAATCTCTCCATGAAGACCAGCAGTTTTGACAGCTTGTTTGGATGTACTGTTTCGAGTATGTCCATCACCACCAGATCTGGCCTGAACTTCCTCCTGTTAGATTGTTGTGGTGCCTATGTCTTCTAACATCTACCTGCCTATCATATTTGTTCTTTGGCTCATTGGTCTCCTAGTCTCTAAGCTCCCGACCACTTGGGTTAAACAGCTCCTTAAAATGAACTTGTTCTTCTCCTGATTTGTTTAGTGATTGGTTGCTGGTTTTGAGCTTTTACCATGTTTTCTGGATGTCTTTCGTGCATGTCCAGTTGTTAAACCTCTCTTTCAACTGGCTTTCAGAGATGAATCGTAACATGTCATTTCATCAGGAGATGATCAAGATATGGCACGGAATACGGCATTTTGTCTATCAGTTGTTACAGAGAGCAAGACAGAGGGCAATGGCTGCTCAGTGGTGCAGACATTGGACCACTGGATTGGAAGGCCATGAGCTCAAATCCCTGCACAACCAAGCTGTTCTGCTGGGCCCCTGAGCAAGGACCTTAACCCTCACCTGCTCAGTATAAAATGAGATAAATGTAATGTCCTTTCACTTCTGTAATTGCTCTACATTTGCCAAGTCATCTGCCAAATGTAACAAAAGTAGGAGTGAGAAGGTTTACCATTACGGCTGTACTGTTTGATTGTAGCTTCAGAGAGATGGATGGTGCTGTCACTGTCATATGAGTGTGGGAAGTGCAGATCTCCAATCTCCGTATCCGCATTCAGGACATATACCTCCAGATCTAATACATACACATGTAAGTACAACAGATGTTTTTTTCCAGTATATTTACAGGTATGTAGTTGTCCATAATGCCAATTTATTTAGCCTGTTTTTTTCTGTTGGGTCTCACCAATATTGGGCGCGCGCTCGCTAAATCGCCCCTCATAGAGGTTGTTGGCCAGCAGGAAGGAGCCTTTCTCCATCACGTCCAGCAGCATGGTGGCCGTGTGAGACTGATCAGTCATGTTCATGTCCTGCCACGAGTCCAACGCCTTCAAGCTCAAAAGATTATCGGCCGTCTGCACCATGGCCTGTACGAGCAGAAAGACAGAAAAGCAGATCATAAACAAACCTAGGGAGAAAGAGACAGAGAAATATAACCTATTATATTATCCATCTAGCTATGTTCTGTACCGCGTATCCTACACAGGGTTGCGGAGAGCCTGGAGCCCATCCCAGGGACTCGGGGCACGAGGCGGGGAACACCCTAGACGGAGGGGCCGATCCCATCTATGGGCACAATCACACACTCGCACACTACGGACGATTTAGAAATGCCAATCAGCCTACAACGCATGTCTCTGGACTAGGGAGGAAACCGGAGTATCCAGAGGACACCCCCGAAGCATGGGGAGATCATGCAAACTCCACGCAAAATCCCCCAACCCTGGAGGTGTGAGGCAAGCATGCTAACCACTTCACCTTCGTGCCTCCTATATTATATTACATTATATCATTTTTATTCTTAAATTTGGTGAAATGTAGGGTTTTTTTCCCCCCAGCAGCTGTTTTGCAAACGTTTGCAATAAAAGCTTGTATGTTCTTGTTAGATTTATTTATTTCCATCCTAATGTCCTTCTGGTTATCTTGTCTTGTCTGAACTCCAGAAGCTCACTAAGGATGTTGCTGAAGCTAACTTTTCCCTTATAATCGCAAGTTTTAGACACAACAGCAATTTCTGTGTAATACTGGTGTGGTCCTTGAGTAGTTTCCCTTGGTGTTCCCGTTTCTCTTTCACATTTCTTAATTTTTTCAAGTAATGAACAGCTTCTAAACAGCAATTTGCTGTTTATGTCGGAACAAACTGGAAGTCTAAAAGCCTGTATGTTCTTTAGGAATTCTTAGCTGAATTATACAGTATATTGCCATAAATATGGTTATTGTCAGGAAATCCTGTGATAGTATAATTGTTTTCAGACTATATCACTCATCTCTGCTTATTACTGTTGCTATAAAAATGTTACCTGAATAAATGCTCGGCAGGTTCTCTCTCTCTTCTGAAGCTGCAACAGAATGAAATGTTTTTCAAAGAAAGGTTTTTACATGTAGAGCTCACACATGCACTGTGTTTGTGTGTGTCTGTGTGTGTGTGTGTGTGTGTGTGTACTTTGTTATAATTGCGTGTGGCAGAGTCCTTGTTGGCGGGCCGTAACGCCTGCAGCTGAAAGTCCAGAATGTCCAGCAGCTGCTCCATCAGACGCACAGAGGAAGTGACATCACCAGCATACACCTGTCCCCGTGTGTGATTGACGAGCACAGCAGCGATATGTGCTGCATTCTCTCCACTCTTTATCTAGATCAGGATAAAAGTGGACATTTAGAGCGTTTATAGAAACGCAGTCAATATTAAATGAAACGTACACGTTGTTTGTTCAATGAAGCAAATAGTATTTATCCCAATTTGTATGTAATTAAACAATTGCATTGATTTGCACGTTCCCAGAGGTGACCTGTGAGCCCTGACTGACCTTCTGAGCGACCTGGTTGACCCAGGGTGATGTACAATTACTAAGGTCGGGACCCTTGGGGTTCCACACCACCTCGTCAGCCATACAGTGATAGGAGGCTAAACCTAAAGGGTGACAAAAGGAGAAAGAATTTGTTGTTCAAATGTTCTAATTAACTTTTAACCCTTGGGAGAAAAGCAAGGTTGCGGCTTTTGCTGTAAATCCCCATGAGTCCTTGGATTCCCAGATTCCTAGTATTATAGCCTCGATCCTCGACAAATTGGTGATGCTTAAAAATCTTGTCTGACACAGCCATCCTTTCAGTTATGGTTTGTCTTTTGTTACCAACATTCCACCATGTAGAACAGCAAGCGGAAGACAAAAGCATTATTTTTAGCCCCCTGGGTGGTGTTCAGAACAGATGCGACCAATTCCGATTGTGGACAACATACTGTATGACCTTTAGCAGACTTTTGACCAATTTATCACAGATTGTGGGAATAGGTGTAGCTCTGCCCTAGAGACACTGATCTACAGACACTCTAGGTGGACGATTAATTGGCAACCTGCTGGAGTCCCACGTTGTTAGGAGTTCTTTACACACAACTTAATCTGACCATCCTGCTTAGGTCCAAGTGTAAATATGTTAATGACTGCCTTCAACGCTGGTCAGAATTCGCAGTCCAAGGGGTGACTGTACGCAAATAATTCTTTTAATAATCCAAATGTAACACCCAACCAGGACATTACCCCTCCCTGTCAACAGAGGTGATGGTCTCCAGAGTAATTAGAGAGAGTGCTGCTTAGTTCTCTTCATATCCGGTTCATGTCCAGACTCCTCAATTTATAAACACACTTGGAAGAGTGATTGATTGCGAAGTCTTGCCCAACACTGCAGTTGTGCGAGTTCTGAGCCATGTTATTGCACTGATCATCTGTACTGTCTTCTAGCGGTGTTGGGTTAAACTGAAGCAAAACTGTGCTTCTATCCAAACAGCTGCTTGGTGAACCTAAATGGGCCTGCAGTAAATGCAGCCCATTCTCTGAGGTTCCTTCTACTAGTCGACTCTGGAGAGAGTAATTAGCTTGCTTCTGATGACAAACTGAGGCTTTGTATCTTGCTCTTGAGGATAATATCTCTCACTTGTCTTGCCTCACCACTGTAAAGTGGTGCTTTAGGGTCAGCAGTCCTTGCCACAACTACCTCATGTTGTTGGTTTACAACATAGTGCGCTGCCTTCATTCAATGCAACTTTCTAAAATCAAATGGCCTTTTTGGTATTGTAGAGATATCTTCAATTCTCAATTATTTCTAGTTCTTTCTTATTTCTGCTTCCAACCACAAGCTTTACTACTTTCGATGTATCTAGATTGTTGTCCAGTTAGAACACTATTTTTGTTGTAGTCACTTGAAAGCTGTGTTTGGTGGGCACACGTACACTTACCGAGTGATCCTTTTGGGCAGGGTCTCTGGACATTCTCTCCATGGGGTGTTTGGGGCCACTGTACACCACGGCTCACTCTTTCCTCACACATAGGAGTGCGGCCTCGAGGCTGGCGCGGTGGGCGCATCGTCACGGGCACTGAGGCGGTGATGGGCCGGCCACGGTTTTTCGACCCGGCTGGGTTAAATGTCACTGAGATTGGGGGGCTTGGACTGAAGCCCAAAAATACTGTAGATGAGACAGGGGAGAGAGCAGTGGTCGAGGACAGGAGCGGTGTCGAGAGAGGGTCTGAGAGAAACAGAAAGAGATTATTATTTTTTTATTCCATTTATAGAGTGATAGGAACAAATGATCAAGCTAGCTAGCTATATGTAGCATCAGAAATGCAAATAAAATGGTCTCTTGCTGTCTCTGACCTGCAGTGGGTTGTGGGGGTCTGAACTCCAGAGGGTAGCGTAGGACATTGTAGTTGTTCCACACGTACAGCTGATTGTCTCGAGGGTTGTAACTGATAGATGAGATGTGTTGGTATGGGTTGGGAAAAGCGATGCTTACAGACTCAGCCCTTTCGCGTCGTGTGTCATAGGCATAGAGTATAAAGTCCCCACCCGCCTCGCTGTCATCGTCCTGGTAGACGGAGCGAACAGCGTACATGATACCGCACGCCACGAACGCATCCGATGCCATGCGCTTCTCAAAGCCTGTCTGCCATGTCCCTTCAAAACGCAGTGTGTATGGGTTCACCTGCGCAATATGGAGCATTAAGGAAATAGTTAGAATACGACATGGAACATATCTAATCAGAACAGCGGACAGAGAACTCTCAACTGTAAGTCGCTTTTATAAATGAATCAGTCACATGGAAAAAGTAAGTACACCCCTACATTTATCACACCTTCAAATCAATATAATTAGAATCAGGTGTTGAAGATCGGGTTCCAGTGATTAGAACCTGCTTAGGGAGTGCAGGTGGAACCGGTCTTATTTATACCTCTCTCATATCTAGTGTCTGGTGTTCCCTTTGTTATTGAGGTGTGTGGTGTCATCATGCCAAGATAAAGAGTTCTGTAAGGCCTTTAGAAAAAAGGTTGTGGATGCCTATGAGTCTGGAAATGGATTTAAAAAGATCTCCAAATTATTTGAAATAAGGAAGTAAGGAAAATAATCTACAAGTGGCGCAGATTTCAAACGACTGCCGATTTGTCCAGGACAGGCCATGCCAGCACGAGAGCAGATCTTCTGATGCAAAAAGAAGTCTTAGGGAACCCCAGTATTTCGTCACAGGACCTGCTAGTAAGTCTTGCAACTCAGAAAGAGTTTGCACAAATTTGACATGCATGGGAGGCGTGTCAGGAAAAAGCTTTTGTAAGACTACAGTTTTCCAATGAGAATATAGGCAAAGACCAGGCCGTTTGGAATAATGTGCTCTGGACAGACAAATTAATGATAGAGTTGTTTGGCCACAGTAAAAGCAGATATGTTTGGCGCAGACCAAAGACAGCTTTTCAGTAGAAGCACCTCATACCATCTGTGAAGCATAGTGGTGGAAATGTTATGGTTTGGGGTTGCTTCACTGACTCAGGGACTGGGCAGCTCAGTTCTGCATCATATCAACGAGTGTTTGAAGATAATGTGAGGATGTCTGTCCAAAAGCTGAAGTTGAACTAAAAGTGAACCTTTCTACAGGATCATGATCCTAAACACATGAGCAAATCCACCAAGGAATGGGTAAAAAAGAAGAAATGGAG
>CM022772.1:21873558-21883558 GCA_012411365.1 Ameiurus melas | reverse complement strand
ATACCTGAAAGAGAGACAGCTGGAGAGAGATATACAGAGAGAGAAAGACAGGAGAGAGAGAGAGAGAGAGAGAGAGAGAGAGAGGTTATTATACCTGAAAGAGAGACAGCTGGAGAGAGATATACAGAGAGAAAGAAAAAAAAAGAGATAGAAAGAGAGAGAGAGAGAGAGAGTTATTACACCTGAAAGAGAGACAGCTGGAGAGAGATAGAGAGAAAGACAGGACAGAGAGAGAGGTTATTACACCTGAAAGAGAGACAGCTGGAGAGAGATATATAGAGAGAGAAAGACAGGAGAGAGAGAGAGAGAGAGAGAGAGAGAGAGGTTATTATACCTGAAAGAGAGACAGCTGGAGAGAGATAGAGAGAAAGACAGGACAGAGAGAGAGGTTATTACACCTGAAAGAGAGACAGTTGGAGAGAGATATATAGAGAGAGAAAGATAGGAGAGAGAGAGTTAGAAGAGGTTACTACACCTGAAAGAGAGACAGCTGGAGAGAGATATATAGAGAGAAAGACAGGAGAGAGAGAGAGAGAGAGAGAGAGAGAGAGAGAGAGTTATTACACCTGAAAGAGAGACAGCTGGAGAGAGATATATAGAGAGAAAGACAGGAGAGAGAGAGAGAGAGAGAGAGAGAGAGAGAGGTTATTACACCTGAAAGAGAGACAACTGGAGAGAGATAGAGAGAAAGACAGGAGAGAGAGAGAGAGGTTATTACACCTGAAAGAGAGACAACTGGAGAGAGATAGAGAGAAAGACAGGAGAGAGAGAGAGAGGTTATTACACCTGAAAGAGAGACAACTGGAGAGAGATAGAGAGAAAGACAGGAGAGAGAGAGAGAGGTTATTACACCTGAAAGAGAGACAGCTGGAGAGAGATATATAGAGAGAGAAAGATAGGAGAGAGAGAGAGAGAGGTTATTACACCTGAAAGAGAGACAGCTGGAGAGAGATATATAGAGAGAGAAAGATAGGAGAGAGAGAGAGAGAGAGAGAGAGAGTTATTACACTTGAAAGAGAGACAGCTGGAGAGAGATAGAGAGAAAGACAGGAGAGAGATAGTGAACTAGATAAGGCAGCCCACATGCTGCGCCTTTAAGAATGCAAGTGGAATAAAAATCGCATGTTTTGATGCCGCAGCCATCTTATTAATAATGCAACCACAACAGTGAGGACTCGTGGAAGTGTGTGTTTGAATGTAATTCGCTGGTTTGGATCAGAACATAATTACAGCTGTCAGATTTCAGTCTCGCGAACCAGAGCTGCATGAAGAAGTATAAGCACTCGCATCACTGACTTTCCCACAAGCTTCTGTTTGTCCACTCACTGCTGCTAGCTTGATGCTAATGTCTGCTAGCAGCCCTACGAGATGTGTATTCTGATGTTCTGTTAATGCTGAGAACGCGCATTGCTAATTCACCACATGGGGTGTCGGGACACGCCCGTTATTACACGCTCTAAGCCTCGGCTAGCGGTACAAGTCACAGCACCGACTTCAGCCATATAATCGGGAGAATTGGCTCTCTCTTCCTCACCTCGCTCTCTCTACTGCTCCTCATCGCTCTTTGCTGGGTGTTTAAAGGAAGATGGCAAGCACTCAGTGTGTGTGTGTGTGTGTGTGTGTGTGTGTGTGTGTGTGTGTGTGTGTGTGTGTGTAATGGGAGAGAGCAAGCGAGTGGAAATTGATTTGCTCTTCTAGGAAGCAGCAGCAGCACAAACAGAGGAGAGACACCGTGGCGCCACAGAGAGCATACACACGCACGCACACACACACGCACGCACACACACACACACACACTCACATACACACACACACACACTAGGGCTGCAGTAATCGATTACTCGGGCAAATATAACACAGATTATTTGGCTAATCTGTTTAGGACTGTGTCAGTGAGAGCAGGTGCTTTGCTGTGCTGTTTTTATGACATAATAAAAAATTATCTCACGCGTCCGTACGATAAAACCAGCCCGGGCGGATTATTGTTCGTCTCCGTGTTGAGCTAAGCGTGTGTATCTTAAAATGCTTTAAAAGGGAAACGTGCATCCGATATTGTTGTGTGTGGATCTGTTTCTGGTGCAGGTTTCTATTCGTCTATTCACATCCAAGTAGAGAGGAGTTCGTTCTTCTATGACATGAATCACCTGACTGGGTGCAGCGCCAAGACGGTCTCCGTGTGGACGGACTTCATTAGAAGGACATCGGATAGTACTTTAACGGTCAAACTGGTCAAAATACACTTCTCTTGTGCTGCAAGTGGACGCACCTCTGAGGGTCGAAACGAAGTCGGCGATAGAGCACAGAGGAGACTCGAGTTGAAGTTAAGTGTGTGAGCAAGACATGAAAAAGGAAAGCCATGTCCAGATCCTCTTGCTGCGGAGATCCCAGGTCAGAAACTCGCTAGGATGAGTCACTCAAACAAACAGGGATTCTCCACTGTGTTGCCGTATGATCCATCCAAATAATTACGCCCAACCAACAAGGCTGAATAATTGTGAGCTGATATAAATGATGATTTGATGTGATCGCTTGGTTTTAAACAGGAAGGTCCGAGAAGCCCAGGCATCTCCTTCCAGGTGGTTGTATCTCTTATGATAGCAGTCAGATGCCTTTCGGATCTCACATTGTGCCGCTTTTGGACTGCGTACCTGCTTGGCCCATACCTTATCATGTAATCCCCCACCCTGAAGATGTGAACTTCTTTTGCCCGCTAATATCCACCTACTGTGGTCCGGCCAGCTGCCACTGCCATATCAAACCCTGTGGTCAGTCCCACGCTCCGTCTTCCCATCACTCGTAAATACGACCCTAAGATACATAAACTTCCATCTTATACATAGCTCCTGTGGCATAATAGATATATCATCAAAATAGACCACAATGCTACCCGGGTAAAAGATACTGCTGCCAAGGCGGAGATATAATATGTATGTCTAATATTTATCAACAAATCAATACACGATTTCTCGGAAGCGGATGTCATGCCTCATCCAGGTAAGGAAGCAGAACCTACCCTGAGTAGATAAGATCCAACCATTTTTCATAGAGCCTTGTCAACTTCACCTAATGACCTGGACCGGAGGCCCGTTGCACCAAGCCGCTTTCGGTATGAGTTTAGCTAGTTTTGTAGCATCTCCAGGTAAACTTACACTACACGTCTAACCTACTCTAGAGCAGGTTTTACTCTGGGTAAGAAAACTCAAACCCAAACTGGACCAATCGGTCGTGAGCAAAGTGATATAAATCTGACACATCAAAACGGACCCGCTAGTGTTTGGAGTGAAAGCTTCACCGTTTGTGGAGAATCCTGTGGAGTGCCGAGCGCAAATATTAAGAAGGACACTTCGAAAGGAAAGAACTTTTAGGGACAGACACATTCCCCTGGTTCTTCCTGATGACCATCTGTATAAAAGAAGGGTTCTTGAGCCACACATTAAAAATCTGACACGCTGAAGCCAGCCACGCACAGTCTACTTGATGCTTTGCGGTTCTTTGCGAGTGATATATGTCATGCGGTGGCATTATTGCGTTTATGTGCACATGCACACTGAGTAAACACTGATTCAGGGTTAAATCCTGGGTTTACCGAAAAAAGTTGATTACCAGCATCATGAAACCTGTGAACCTTAATTAACCCGGGTTGGATTTGGGCTTAACACAGAACAGGCGTGTACATAAGGGAAACAAGCCAATGGTTAGACTGGGTGTAAACAGGACTGAAACAAACAAAAATGGCTCATGGCTAATAACAAACATGATATAATTTCCCTAAACGAGAGGGGAAATGAGTTTTTGATGAGAGTAAAATGATGGTTTTCGGTTAAGTCTTCTGTTAGAGTGGCTGTCTTTTGAGTTAGTTCAGTTCAGTTCAATTCAGTTTTATTTGTATAGCGCTTTTTACAACAGACATTGTCTCAAAGCAGCTTTACAGAAATATCAACACAGTGTACAGATATTAAATGTGTGAATTTATCCCAACTGAGCAAGCCACTGAGTGACGACGGTGGCAAGGAAAAACTCCCTAAGATGTTTAAAGGAAGAAAGTTAGTCCTTGCTGCAAAACCAAAAGTCCAGGGGGTAGAGCTGGATCTGATCCAAGGCCTGCTATAAGCATACCCTTAACCTTAACCCATGAGGTGCTCTACAACACGGAACAACAAACACACTTATCCAGCCTGAAACACAATGAGTTGTCTCTAGAACCCTGGACGTTTGAATTGATTTTGCCCAGACAGAAGGAGCCTGATCAGGTCTGAACCACCCCCTTCGACTTTTGGCTCTCGAGTGAGGGGTACTTGTATCTTTTGGCTAATATATGCTATAAGAGCTTATACACAGCTTATACACAAAATGGCCAAAAGTGTGTGGACACCTGCCCAATGACACCCATATAAGCATATAGTGAGGACAGGGCACTAATGTTGGGTTAGGAGGCCTGGCAATTCATCTCAAAGGTCGTTAGTGAGGTTGAGGTCAGGACTCAACACTCAAGTTCTTCCACTCCGACCTTAACACACCATGTCTTCATGGAGCTCTCGCTTTGTACACTGGGACATCCTCATGCTGGAACAGGTTTGGGGAAATTGTAATGCTACAGCATGCAAAGACATTCTAGACATTCTTTGTGGCACCAGTTTGTGGAAGGCTCACATACGGGTCAGGTGTCCACATACATTTGGCCATACAGTGTATCTCTATAATAAACTGGAATGGACCACGGCTATGGTCCATTCCAATACTTCCCAATATTCTATAAGTTTTGACATCTGATTGAATATCATGATCTTAAGCCCCTGTAACTGGTGGACAGAAGAACCTCGTTCAAAATTATGATGGTCCAGAACAAAGGCACACTGTACTCCACTGCAAGCGTGGACTTGGATAACACCGATACGAATGAAATGACTGGATGTGTCTAATGAAATACATCACAGACCTGTGAGACATGATCTTGAAGGCGTCTGGTTGGTAACACTGCACGTTCTCCATTTGAAACGGATCAGCATCGCAGATCTTGTCATCCGTGCGGCCGTAGTTGGCCGTCTCAATCATGATGACATCGCTTCCTGGGCAGCGCAGCTCAATGGGGTAACCTTCGCATGCCAGCTCTCTCCTCATCAGACCAAAGGGCATCGCCGCCCTGCTCAGAGCTGACAGAGGAACAGACAGATGACGGGTGGGAGATTTTCACATCAATTTCTGCATCCGTAAAAAAACGTACGTACACATTCATCTACGTATGTTTTAGTAAAGTAAGGAAAGCTCGTTTCCTGCAGTACCCACCTTGTTCTGAGGGGGTGATATTAGTCAGCGAGACAGCACACATCCACAATAACCACAGTGACACTGCCATGGTAATGGGTAGGGATGGGCAGAGCCAGGAGGAGCGGGCAGGCTTAGCAACTCGGGTTTCCCTCTCAGTTTAGGCAAAGCTGAGGAGAGAAAAAAAAAATGTGAATGCCAACCTATTTTTATCTGCCATTGTTCATCTTACAAGTCTTCAGTAGCACACACACCTTTTTGAGATACGATCTGATGCCACCTTGAACTATTTTAAATTGATGCCTTTTTTACTAAAAATATGCTCTAGCACACCTAATCCCTGCACATCACTTCATTTCCACATCATTAGCGGAGAAGGAAATGCGGTACTCTTTGCTGAACCGTGCTAAAACAGTTAGCATATGCTAAAACAATTACGGCAAAGTGGATTGAATTAATCAGTCTGGCCTCGACGGCTGATTGGGCGTCTCGAGCTCGGTTACACTACACCAGCCAGCATTGTTTTTCTGACATAGCCCTGATGGAAGGAGGAACATTTTAGCAAAGCATATGCACAAGCATCTTGATGACGGAATTACGGACATTAGCTTGACCATCGACATTTGGACACCAGACGTGAGTCCTGTAAATGTGTTCCATTTGACTGCACAGATTTGATACGGCAGAGGCAATTTTGTACCCTGAAGCATATTCTGGGATACTGCATACTCTGTGGCATTTAAACACATGCCTAATTGCCTAAAGGGAATGCTGATGGAGAAACAAAGCGAGGAGCATGCGCTCCGCAGTATGGACTAAAAAGCACCCCAAAAACCATGACAGAGCTACCGGTGGGTCGCACAGCAACCTGCAGTCAAGCGTCAATGTTCTCGCCATTTCCTCGACTGGTTCCTGATACCATTGTCATTCATAAATCTCAAAATTGAATGCATCACTACAATTTTGAATGGATTTAAGGTCTGCCAAATATCAGCGTTCGCCAAGAATTCCCAAATTGGTGTGTCTAGTCATGGTTCATCTCAAAACAAACATATAAAAGAGAGATAGAAAAAAAAAACAACAACAACAACCTTGAATTCCGTTCCTGCTTGTCAGCCCTGCAGCTATTTGCCTGTCGAAAAGTAAAAGTCACCAAAAACCACCTGTCGTTTTCTAACACTATACTTTAGCTTAAAAACATTGTTGAAACCCAATTTTCTGCTCAGTAGCTTCGACAAGTAAATGTAAACACCCAGCAAGGTGGAAAAGCATTTTAAGGGACATCCCTCGGATTTCAACGTAATTGAGTAGCAGTCAAGTGTATGACGCCGCCGTGAAGGTTGGCCAGTACTTTTGTTTTACTTCAGTCATTATTAATAAATGAACTTATAAATATATATATATATATCTTCTTTTTTTTTTTTTTCAAAGAAAATGATAGTTAAGTGAATTCTGGAGTCTTCCTGAAGCCTGTAAATGGACTACTGTTACTTTGATGTTATGGAAAATTGGCCATTTTAAAATCCGAAGTCGGTGCACTCAGGTTTCTTGAACTTTGTCTAGGATTCACTCAGGACACACACAGACCAGAAACGTGTCTTTTTAGCCAACTGATCCATAGACATCCACGATCCACCATCTCTAGAATGGTTTGCAATGTCTGTGAACCCAGTAGAGTGACGAAAAATCTCTGTCTAGTCCTAATACCTCCATCAGAAAAGTGGCCACTCGCTGAACAAGGCCATGAGGGAACAACAAGCAGCAAATCTTAAAATAGGAACACACTTGGCCATCACAAAGACTCAGATTTATTGTACTCTTTAGTCGTCGGTGTACAAGGCCATTAGTGTCAATCTTTTGTGTTTCACTGTGTGATAAAAAATACATCAGATAAAAAGTACAACAGAAAAACGTTTCCGTTGAAAACTGTAAAAGATTTAATAGCGGTTTGATACCTGATCCAGAACAATTCCGGATACAATACCCTAGCATAGTGTGGTGATAGAATGTTGATGTTGGGCAGATATTAAAGTTATATCTGCGTGAGTATTTTCCCAAAAGTCCCAACACTGATTCATTTCTGAGGCATGAATTATGATGGGGAAAGTTAAAACGTGTATTAAAAGGGCAAAAGAAAAAAAAAAGTGGCCTAACATCAAATTGAAGCAATTTCTGTCCAATAATAATAACAATAAGGGAAAGTTCTTAGTGCACCCATATCCCCTTGGGTCTGTAATATGTTCATTACTTCATTTTTTAAATCTACAAGTGTTTCTAATAACAGTGTAGATGACCGGCCCTGTTTAATACCCGTTTGTACTTTGGCTGATTGGCCGAATTAAGCCTCTAATTTGGAGCAAATGGGCTATGGTTAGGTACATTAACCTGTTTCAGGGCAGGGACATAACAATTAAACCAAGCACCTTCAGTATGTTCAAATAATTATGATCTATGATCGTAAGACAACATTAACTCCGTATATTAGTACTTGCATAAAATAGTCCTTTTGAGGAAATGCTACAAAATACAGCGAGGGGATGGAAGAATGCAAATATGATAAGAAAACTTATATACATCCAGTATAAAA
This sequence comes from Ameiurus melas, assembly GCA_012411365.1. NCBI lineage: Eukaryota > Metazoa > Chordata > Actinopteri > Siluriformes > Ictaluridae > Ameiurus > Ameiurus melas. The sequence continues at coordinate 21,875,709 of CM022772.1, read as the reverse complement.
CACTACATTTACACACGGGAATTTATGTCTTTTGGATTGGCGTTTTTAAAATATGAACAAAAACATATTTATTCCTAAGCATCAACAAACATACTGTAAAATGAATAGGGGGAAAAGTATTACCAGAAATTACCGACGTTAGCGCTTCGAGATGTCTACGGTAAGAAGTGATTCACTTTCGCAGCACTGTGGTTCTGCTGTCTTCAATTCCACAAGGTTATGAGGGTCTATCTGATAGACTTGCAATTTCAAATTTCAGAAGTTTGGCTAGGGTGTGCAACCTTGGTACATTGCTCTATTCATGATTCAGTACCCCAGTACCATTTGCCGAGAGGCAGTCTCATGTCATGATGCTCCCATCTCTGTATGAATGAATGAGTCTGTGTTGATCACATATACATATGCACAGTGAAATTCAGGAAGTTGGGGTCAGAGCACAGGGTCAGGCATGATACAGCACCCCCTGGAGCAGAGAGGGTTAAGGGCCTTGCTCAAGGGCAGTGCTGGGGCTTGAACCCCCGACCTTCCGATCAGTAACCCAGAGCCTTAACCACCAAGCCACCACTGGCTTTCCCCAATCGACGATGACAAGCTGGAATTTTGCTTCTGATTTGAGAGTTCTGATTTGTGTAAATGCGTGTGTGCAAATCATAGACGAGCATCTCTTTTTAGTGGAGAAATTAAATGTTGCTTGAGGTGTAGTAAAGAAGATGCGGTTCTCTGTAAACCTGCCGTTCCTGCTGCTTTCAGGTCATGCTGCACACGAGTGACTGCTGACTTCTCTTTTCCCTTCCTTGTCATTAGTCTGAGAATGCGTGGGCACCTGTCTGGAGATGATTTCCATGAACTGTCCACTTGTATATTATCGAACCGGTTGTACTGACATGGATGTTTAAAGTCTTTGCTAGACAATCGGAGAGAACCTGTGAAATACATCATAACAGTCTTGTCTGATAATTCCCCACAACGTCTTAGAAAATAAAAATCCGCTGACGGCCCATCAATAGCAGGCGCTCACCCTGGTTTCAGTCGGTGGACGTCCTCGATCGGCTCAAGGAAGGAGAAAAACCAGTCAGGTGGTGCACACTTTCAGACTGAGGTGAGCCACCGGAATTAAAAACTGTAATTAAATGAAAATGAAAGTAAGTGCACTCATTAGCCCTGTGTTTTGTTGTTGTCGTCTTCTGTGACTTTAGCAATAACAACAACAAGAACGAAATCAGTATTGAAACATCGATATTTAGTCTGGCTTTGGTCGCTCTCAGAGACAGTCACTGGTTTTTTTTTTTTCACACTGTATTGATCGACTATTAGCGATCGTTATCAGATTCCCATCTTGCACAGCTCTGACGCTCAGATTGAACCGTTTCCCATTCTCATGGACTGTGTCTATTCCACTGGCACTCTGAGGAACATCAGCAGGTTGTGAATTTTTTCTCTCTCCTGGAATTCCCACCTGCAACACCATCATGCGTTTGTTTTTTGGAGGTGAGAAAATCTCCACACAGATCTTTCGTCACACTGTGTCCTTGACTCCATCCCACTGTGTTTGTTTTTCATGGCCCAAATCTTCACATTCTGAACAAACGCATGCTTGCCATGGTTGCATAATGATGTAGGAGGTTTCATGGTGGTGCATTCGTAATGAAATCAGAACCAAGAGAAACCACTTTAATGACACCAACACATTTCCAGAAAGAATTTTGGGAAACACTTGTGGTACAAAACAAGGGGCATTCAGATTCATGATCCTCCAAGATGATTCAAACAATGGTGTGCATGTTGGGTTAGCGGTCAGCGTGTTTGCCTCACACCTCCAGGGTTGGGAGTTCGATTCCCACCGCTGCCCTGTGTGTGTGTGTGTGTGTGGAGTTTGCATGTGCTGTGGAGGTTTCCTCCCCCAGTCCAAACACATGCATGGTAGGTTGTTTGGCATGTCCGTAGTGTATGAATGTGTATGTGAGTGTGTCCTGTGATGGATTGGCACCCCGTCCAGGGTGTACCCCGCCTTCTACCCCATGCTCCCTGGGATACGCTCCAGTTTTTTTTATATATCACTAACACTTTTTTATTTCCATACAGCCCTCTTTAAGCCCTCTAAACACAATTTATAGACGATCACGAAGCAGCAGATCAAACGATGTCAGAATT
>CM022772.1:21868558-21871058 GCA_012411365.1 Ameiurus melas | reverse complement strand
GGCGTGTCCCAAGCACTACTTTAGCCTCTTATGGGCGTGTCCTAACCACTACTGTAGTCTCTTGTGGGCGTGTCCCAACCTCTACTGTAGCCTCTTGTGGGCGTGTCCCAACCACTACTGTAGCCCCTTGTGGGTGTGTCCCAACCACTAATGTAGTCTCTTATGGGTGTGTCCCAACCACTTCTGTAGTCTCTTGTGGGCGTGTCCCAACTTCTACTGTAGCCTCTTTTGGGCATGTCCCAACCACTATTGTAGCCTCTTGTGGGCGTGTCCCAACCTCTACTGTAGCCTCTTGTGGGCGTGTCCCAAGCTCTACTGTAGACTCTTATGAGTATGTCCTGCTGCTGCTATTCCATATTGTGTCTCATTTCCTAGTGTAGTCACTTGTGGGTGTGTCCCAGCTGTTCTTGTGGCCTCTTGTGGCCTCTTGTGGTCATCTCCAAACTGCCACCCTAGATACTTGTAGGCATTACCTAAGTGCTACTACTAAGGTCAATTGTGGACCTGTTCCAACTGCTACTGCAATCACTTTTAGGCATAACTGCAACTTGTGGTCACTTGTGGGCTTCTCCCAACTGCTACTATAGCCCCTGTACAGTCTTCAGGGTGTGTGGAAACGCTACCTTATCATTTCTACCTTATCTTTAGGTTTGGCAGTAGGCCTCAAAGGTAGACAACATTTTTGGGCACCATTTATATTCCTTGTAATGTAGGGAACTGGGGAATGTCAAACACCTTGCTCGATATGATTGGTACAAGTGTGAGACCGTCCAAGCTGACCAGATTCATTCTAACCTATGCAATTGAAGTGTGCAGTTTCAATATTCACTTCTCAGTATACACACTGAACTGAAATAACAAGGAACAACCACCAGACCACAACCACCTAAACTATACCTCGATATAGATTAAATCTGGTCCTCGGGTCTGAGATGGCACACCAGGATTTGTCTGAATCTGAAATGTGTTCAGGGGAGTACATTCACCACTGGTACAGCGACAAATGTGCAAATAGTGAAGACTACTCATTAGATGGTGTGTTCATCCATCACCTCCTTGTTCAATGATGGCGGCCCAGAGGAGCAGCTTTCACTTTCAGAAGACACCCCCAAAAGAGTCACAGGAAGTGAACAATGATATGGCGAAATCCATCAAACTACACTCAAACCACCTCTGTGGGTGAACAGTAAGGTCCAAACACTGCACAGCAGCCGCCATGCTGCCTTTAGACCAAAAAAGAAACAAACTTGCCTCAGTGTTTAGTATTAAAGAGCTTCAGGGGGGTGACTGACTTATCTGGCATACCTAAGATGTGGTCTACTTTTGGTCTACTTAAGGAATACACAAGCGATTGGTAGAACAGGTACAGGGGCTTGAGAATGGCCACAAACTTGCATACAATCACCAAAGATTCATTCACAGCATGTGGAACATTTAAACATCGGGATATGGCCCTCACAAGTCCCAGCAAGCTTAGTCCCTGGCCCAAAGTTAATTGTTGATTGTTAATTAGAACCAATGGTTGTGGCTGCCTCCATCGAGGCTCACAAACGACAAAAGCAGGATCTCAGTTTTAGATCTAAAAGTATCCAGGATCTAAAAAGATGAGTTATTAAAGTTAATACACCACTGAAAAATTATAGATTTAGTGTGCGCATCCAAAACATTAAACCTGAGGACTACAAAAGAGATCTGAAAATTTGAGTTTTGGAATTACCAGGTCTTCTGCTGAAGAAGATACTAAAAAAAACGTCAATTCCGTCTGTATTGAGTACAAAATGGAGACCAAAGGAGCTGATCTGAGGTAACTTCCCAATACCACTAGCTAGTGAGCACCGCCCCGCCCCCCACCACACCCCACCCCACCCAACCATTCCAACTTCTCACCCCCATTCCAGATCTCCCATAAATATACATAACTAAACATTGTAGTCTTTCAAATTTTGCTTCCACCTCCAAGATATGCAACCGGGAGGGCATGTCCTCAGAATTCAAACTTGCTATAGAGCCCGTTGTGTCATCAACGTAAAACGTGAGTATGCATGTTTACAACAGACATATTGATGGTTTCGTTTTTGATCATCATGCCTTTAAGTACTCTAAAACTAAGAAGTGGCTACTGGCAAGGTCAGTATGGGTCCTGTTGTATTAAGCACCTCAAATCTAAATTGCTGGAACTGTTTGCCCAGCATTGGTTCTGGCAGTATACCAAAAATTGCTTTTGCTGTAAAACTTTGATCAATACAAAGAAAAAACACAATGATGGTGCCCAAGAAATGACTTCCCACCCTACACACCAGGCTGATGCACGGACCTCTATCTTTAGAAAGTCTTTCAGGTCTTTATGGTGTTTTGTATTTATTCACTTTCAGATGCTCTGAGCGAGAGTCCATTTGTGATTGGATGAATCGTGGCACTCGCATGAGCCAAACCATTTGGCACATCACATTGACAATATGGACCGACAGAACTGAAGTATTACATTTTGTCAAGATGCTGT
>CM022772.1:21853558-21863558 GCA_012411365.1 Ameiurus melas | reverse complement strand
CGCGCGCGCGCGCGCACGCGCGCCTTTTCACACTGCTACACACTCCTGCATGCAGTGCAAGCTTGATATATTAAGGTTAAAACCCCACGCCGGATGTGCGCTCATAAACGATCTGATCTCTTCAAGCGCGAGCGCATCGTCCATCCAAATACCACTGCTGAGCTGTACCGGGGAGCGCGAGCGGATTTACTGAGAGAGACGAGGATTCTCTGCATGCATGATCCGCCCAGGTCACTCACTCACTCACTCAGAGTACACACACACGCGCGCGCGCGCGCATCTCTGATCCTCCATCCAAAATAAATCCCCTCGTTTCCATCATCAGTATCATCATCATCATCATCAGCAGCAGCAGCAGGTCCTGATCGGCGTGCAAAATAAAACACACAGGCCTCGCGTGTCAGGACCAGGTCCAAATTCACGGTTTAGTCCATGAAGTCGACTCCGTGGTTTCGGCATTGAGGCTCGTGCGCTGCGCTGCTCCGTGCGTCTGGGATGCGGGGGTTGCCAGGTTGGAGAGACAGGCGTTTTCCTACAGGGTTGCCAGGTTTCAGTGATGGGTTTCCACTTCTGAGGTGTGTTCTTTCACTCCCCTCCCCTCCCCGCACCGTGACACCAAACACACACACACACACACACACACAGACACACACACACACACACACACACACACACACACACACACACACACACACACACACACACACACACACACACACACACTCATACACACACTGTCATTTCAGTGTCGCGTCCACCACTGGTGAACTCGGAATAAACCAGGGAACACACTGATACCTTTAAAACAACAACAGTAGAAAACATGTTTTTGTAATGGTCTCTGTGGGTCTCTAATGGAAATTTCTTGCCTTCTATTGGTGGCATGTTATGTCTATTGGATACCATTAGGGACGAATTATAGTAATGGTTTAATGGTTAGCCGATGGTTTGTAATGGTATTTGTAGTGGAAACCATTAGAATTCCTGTCATGTCCCCCCCCAGGAGTTTTAAATCGACCCGACAAATCATAATTCAGTTCTAATTATTATTTAAAAAACGACAGACAACGGGTGTAAAAGGTGATGTGTTATTAACTTCGATAGGTTTCAAACTCTCCTTCTCTACATCATCATCATCATCATCATCATCATCATCACATCATCATCATTCCTGAATGAATCGCTCACATATTGATCAGAGGCTACTAAATTATAGCAAACCGTTTGCGTTTCATTTGTTGCGAACGATAGCATCAGGTCGAGCCTAAACGTATACGCAAGTCTACTGAACAGTTATAGGGAAGCTGTTATGAGCTGTGAAGGAGACGTTATGGATGCTGGCCTGATGGCGACCATCACCATGGAAGCGCAACACCGGAACATAACTGGAGGCATTAACAATGGGGAGGGCGTGCCAATACTTTTGTGCAAAGCAACAGAGGGGATACAATTATATAGAATTCAGTCTATGTGCCAAAATCACTGTGCACCCAAACCAAAAATTCAACATCGTTAAAAACAGAGGAATCACCATATTATTATTATTATTATTATTATTATTATTATTATTATTATATTTTGTACAGTATTATAAATAAGCACTGCTTTACAAAAGTCATATTTTGCAAGCTAAGGTAAATGAATGGGCTTTAAATTATTCCAGTGAGAGCAAAAATCCCAAATCTGGCAACACCACCATCATGAAGGTCTTCCTCCTCTTCCTCATCCTCTTCCTCCTTCTCCTCTTCCTCTTCCTCCTCTTCCCCTCTCCCTCTCTGAATGAATCCAGTACCTGCCAACCTGCTTCCCAGAATGCACCGCGTTTCTTCTTTTCCTTTTACATTCTACCCGTCCAGCCATTTTTATTTTTTCCCCAGGACCGCACAGAGTGTATTGTTACAGGTTTGCATGGGGTGACCTGTCATTAAAATCCATCTCTGCTTGTCATGGCATGGAAATCTCTCCTTTCAATGTCGGCTGACAGCTCTGTGGAGTTTTGCATGATAAAAAACACATTTACATGCAGACGAGCCTGGTGGGAGGGTGCGCGGTGGCCATCGGTACCAGTGGACGAGGTGCAACAGACTTGTCAGGGTTTTTTTTTTTTTTTAAAAACAGAAAAAAAAATAACTGTGCCATAACTGCCACGCCTCTCATTAGTGGTGCAGTTACAGACTAACAGCTCACATACTTTCACCCGTCGCTCTTCCTCCCTCCGCTGAGAGAACATAATAATCATGACTCCACATGTGTGGCTAGACCCCTCCCCTTACAGCAGCACTGACACTGGAGACTCCTCCCATAAAGGTTAAGTAAACGTCTCCTTACAGAAAACTTCATGTAACAGCTCGGATTTCTCAGTCCGCGCTTGAGGAGCGTTTGTTGTAGGAGTAGTATCGGAGAACGAGCCGTTACTATGGAAACGATAATGTCTTAACGAGCGCATTAATATAAACCTAGCTGCACGGCAGATATAGAACAGGTGGGACGCTGTGCAAAATGTAAATACAAACAGAACGCAGTGATCTGCAAATCTCATAAACCTGTATGTTATTCACAACAGAACATATGAAATGTTTAAACGGAGGAAATTGTAGCGTTTTGAACAAAGAAATAAGGTTCTTTTGAATTCGATGGCTGCAACACGTCTCAAAAAAGTTGGGATGGGGGCCAAGAAAAGGCTGGAAGAGTGAGTGTTAGTAAAAAGAAGCAGCAGGAGGTTAATTGGGAACAGGTCATGAAAAGAGGCGGAGTCTTTCAGAAGTAAAGATGGGATGGAATCTGGAGGAAGCAATGCAGTATGTCGCTCTGAAACCTGTATATACCTTTCAACGCTGATGATCTAATCAAGATTTGCTAGTTTTTTTGATGTCAGTGAATCATAGTGTGTATTGATTTGTAATTTAGTGGATACTTACCTGGCGTAATAGATGATGTAATGGGTAACACTGGGCCCCAAAATGACTTTGTGAGCATTTTTTGGAACGTTAAATAAATAGGTAGTTATTCCTCACAGGGTTGATTTGAGAGGGGATACGTGGGGAATCCATCTGACCGTGACAAGAAAACAAACAAACAAAATAAATAGAATTTGAATGCCTTGATTTTGCTCTTTTTGATTCTGTACAATCAAAGGCGGAGTCGATATACATGATTGCTCATTTTTAAAAACCAATCGCTTTGTCGTTTTTTCCGAGTAGTAAAGCTGTGCTTGTCGATCGTTGGGTGATTCGTTCAAACCAACGAAAACAAAACTTCCTTCTAGTTTCTCCTCCTAAGACAGTTAGAAGAAAAAGATCTCTGATGAAGTGTTAAGCAAAGTGTGCTTAAATAAAGAAGAAATCAGATCTAAGGGGTATTTCAACAGGTAGAATCTACAGTCTGATCTACAGTCTGGGATAGAAAGAAATCAGCCCCAGCATCACTTCATCGTACCATTTTGTTTCACCACTGGTGGTGCTGTAGAGCTCGGTTCCACAATAGCAACAATGGATCATAAAAATGAACCTTTACTTGTATGTTGTTTTTTTTAAGGAGAGAGAGGACTTTAAACCCTTTATACCGGCCAGACCTGCTAATCACACGGTACCACCGGTTCCTCCGCCGTCCCTTCAGCCTGTATACTCAAATCAAAGAACATTGTGCTACATGACTCATCATATCCATCTTTAATCTTCCACACAGGTCCAAGTGATTCACATCCTCAATGTGAAGTTAAAATGATTCGAATAGAGTGTGACACATTACCCCCTAGAGACTGGTCTTCCTTAAATAAAGCTTCCGAGGAAGCATCCGAGACAAACTTGTATACCAATCTTATCCGGATAGGGCCGGTGTGGGTGCACGCAGTGTGGCTCCTGCTCGGTCGGAATGAAAACCTTTCCGAATAAGATCGGACGCATTAGACAAGTAAGAACTTTTATTTTGTAGTGATATTCGTAGGGTTTCTTTTTTTTCTTTATCTGTGACATTTTTGTTCAGTCTTCTCACGCTGAAAACAATCATTTGCATAACAGCCAGCAGAATCTCAGGCTGAATCTGGAAGGACTTCATGCCCTTCTCTAACGTTCTGTACCTGTTTCATATCAAACGCCACGCATTTAGAAATACTCTGCGCTTCACTTCTCTTCCTTCAGATTTGATCATAAATCATAAACGGACTGGTATCATGTCAATATCGATCTCTCCGGAGACATTCATGATTTCCCCCAACAGTTCTAAACATTTCTGCTCCTCTTGTCCAACCTTAAATCTTCACAATTCTGAGTCGGTGTTGACATTATGCTGATTGTTTTGCAACACAACACACATTTTGCATAGGAAAAACTTAAAGAGCCAAATAATTTGACTGGTTTGGTTTGCTGACGTTAAGGCTAAGGTTGTAGGCAAAAACAGGGATATTTACCTATAATTGTGTACGGTTCAGTGGAAAAGCAACACAAACACACTAGGACTAATGTCCTGTGTGTGTGTGTGTGTGTGAAGAGAGAGAGAGAGAGAGAGAGAGAGAGACGTGGGGAAATACATTACGCAGACCTACACAATGTTGGTTTAAACCTTTTCTATATCAAACTGCAGAATATCATATCAGTGGGGAATGAAAACCAAAAAAGTCTCATTTTTCTCACTGGAGATCAACTTCCTGTGTGAGCAAACTAAAACTAAAACAACCAATGCACTGATATCATATGAATTCATTATGCATAACTAATGATGAAATCATATCTCATATCTCATATCTCATATCATATCATATCATATATCTCATATCTCATATCTCATATCATATATCATATCTCATACCATATCATATCAGTGCACTGGTTGTTTAAGGCTCATGATGAGAAGGTGGTTGCACCAAAAAATGTACAGCAATACTGCAACGAAGAGGTGACCTCTGCTGGTGATGCGAAGAACTGCACTGACTTTCACTCTTATAGAATGTAATATTACCATGACCCATAACTTATTACCATAACCCATAATTTTATAGTCATGTAAAAAAAAAGAAAACATGCAGAAAATATAAAACAGAGACATTTCTACAATAATAATAATAATAATAATAATAATAATAATAATAATAATAATAACCAGATATTTATAACCAGTATAGGTATTTGGAATATGGTATATTTAATCAAACAAAACAACAACTAATCGTAGGGCTGGCGGTTCGATTCCTGGCCCACACGACTCCACAAGCTTCAAGGGTGAGCTGATTCTGTTTTGTGTTTGTTTGTATGTTGGTGGCCTGCCAAAGATGTTGATCGTAGCTGCTGTCGTGATTGTATCTTTAAACAGTTTATATCAATCAAATCACACGATTCTTAGCTTTAAAATTCCAACGGCCCACCGGCGAGCCTCTGGAGCGCGAGCACTAACTATTCCCTCACTCTATACTATAAGCAGTAAAAACTCACCATCTCACGTTACATTTCAACTTTAAATAAATAGCACGCGAGGCTTCTTTTTCAAATGACATTAACAGTGGTGTGCTTGAAAGAAATGTGTATTATAATACATATCAAATGTTCTAGTTAATTTCCCAAATGGTTTCTGTCTTCATTTAATGTTCTCTGTGGGTAAAAATATTCAAAGTATAAAACCAAAAAGAAAACAAAGTGGATTTCCTAGAACATTTTCGCGTACGGCTGTCTCCTGGATTTCTCCGAATGCTTCACGATTTGATTTAGAAGTTACAGTATTGGAACGGTCCTGAAACACAACAGATGCAGACGCGTGGAAAGTTCTTGTGATTTGTCTTAAAGGTACAGTAGACCTGTCCTTGCTTATATTGCTGTATGACAAAATGACCTCTTCGGGTTTAGAGGTATGACGGATCCTTATATGTTTACAAAACCGGCTAAAAAAAACACAACTGGAATGTTTTAGGTGGCGTCGAACAAAAGGAACCAGCATTCCAGATCTTCATGGTGGGAATGCTTAGTCTAATCAGCAGTTATTAAGGAAATGTGCTAAAATATGTCTCAAGACAATTGGTACTTACTGAGCTTTTACGATATCCTTCCCCCTTACCAGCAGTCTGAGTTCCTCTGATGGTGCTGTGTATTGCTCCGGGTCAATTTTCTCCTGGATTTTATCCAACTTTGATCATTGTGCTCCTGAACGATGTTCTCTGGGCTTCAGACAGAAGCGAGTCATTTTTCACTTGGCTTAAACAGAGTTGGAGAATTTGGCTTTTCATGTGTAGAGATGTGTTTGTTTAGGGTATCTCTGATGAAATCATCTGTCCATACCATGTGGTTTACTCACCCCACCCCGTCAGTTTGTCCAGGAGCTCCTTCAGGTCACGCTGGTTGGGTTCCTCACAAAAGCTCGTGTTATAATCCCACAATGGGAGTTTATATAATGCTTAGACCTTCACCTTCCTAGCAAATTTCACAGGAGGCTTTGTCCTTAATGCACAAGTGAATTTGATGGTAAGAAAAGTGAAGCGCAGATCCCAGCAATGGTGTGATCGGAATATTCTGACCAGACTTTGTAGATAAATCATCATCACCCTAAGTTTTGTCTAAATTCACTTCCAGGTGGAACCATAATTCAACCATCTGTTGACCTGCTCACGCTTTTGAAGAACATTACATCAAGTATCGTGTGTCTCTTACCAAACAGGAAGTCCGCCATTTTGAAATGTAATAAAAACTGAATAATAATAATAATAATAATAATAATAATAATAATAATAATAATAATAATAATAATAATAATAATAATAATAATAATAATAATAATAGTAATAATATTCATAATCATAATAATGTTTTGTTTTTACTCCTATAACGCTTCTCCAATCATCACAAAATTTGGATCACAGCATCATGAGTTTATTCTGGAAAAAACAACAACTATTTTTTCCACAGATATGTGATGTTTAATCCATAAATGCTTACAGGCACGTACCTGTGCATGCACACACTCACACACACACATTACCCTTTTTACCCAGACTGTGGACTTTTCTTCTGTTTGCGGATGGGGAACATTTGTGCTGATTAAACATGAGAACAGATTAGAGGTCAACCCCCAGCACACGGCACACGGCACGCGGCACGATCACAGTGGAGTCACCACACGTCCACTCACCTCCAGATGAAAATCCAGTCCCATGTAATGTGTGTGTTTGGGGTGGGGTGGGGTGTGATGAAATAATGCAGGGAGGGGGACTGAGAGTGAACAAACAGATACACAGACAGAAGAACAGACAGAGAGAGACGGAGAGAAAGAGAGAGAGAGAGAGAGATCTGTCTTTTCATCATGGAGGCAATCAGGGCTACACTGATCTTTTCCAGTCTTCTTCTAACAGGTAACCACAAAACACACTTTATTGTTGTTGTTTTAAACTATCTATCTATCTATCTATCTATATATCTATCTATCTATCTATCTATCTATCTATCTATCTATCTATCTATCTATCTATCTATCTATCTATCTATCTATAAAATATATTTTAGGAAAGATTTTTACAGTTAGGTTCTGTTTTATATTCAGTAAAGATGACTTCTGGGAGTCTGAACGTCGAATCTAATCAAAAATAAATGAGTAAAAGTGTTCATTTCACTCACAGTCTCTCAAACTAGTAAATATCGTTCCATGACCTGGTTCCCAGTTCTAGATAATAAGAGAATAACAGTGTTCTGAACTGGACTGTTAGGATTAAACCAGTAATTATAAGAAAATAATCTTTTTTTATTATTATTATTTATTTGAATCTGTAATTTAGTTTAATTACATTCTCACAAGTTGTTTAAAATTTATATTTAATGGAAGGAATAAAAAAAAATCTCAACTAACATATATCATGGTTTATGATCGGGTTTTGTTTCTAGTTTATAAAAAAAAATTAAGCTGTAAAGGATCTATAGAATTTATGATTTTTTTTTAAAGTTAAAGGCTTAAACAATAGCTGTTTAAAAAATAGGATTTGTATGCAAGATGTTTACAAGTAGGTAAATTAATTAATTTATTTAATTTGTTTACATTAAAGAAGTGTGCAGGCTTTAATTATTTATTTATTTATTTTTTATTTATTTATTTATTCATTTTTAAAAGCAAATATTAACATTAATTTATTTTGATGCAAATATTAACATTAATCTAATCAGTCTTGTTCATTAAGGAATATGATGATATAAAGTAGAATAAAAATGGGCTCTGCTATCATTTAAAATAATAACGAGGGCCGATCTACACGCCCCAGTATGAAGTGTAAACATCTGGTATGTAGTGAGAGATGTAGCTGTGGGGCGGAGGAACCTGCTGGGATAAAGATCCGTCTCTGTGCTTGGTCTGATGTATAGAGAACGTAATTAGTGCTACTTACAGGGCACGGGATCTCGCATTCTACAAGATGAAGGGAGAATATCTAGTTTATCCTCGGGCTTTTACGCTCTGTTTGTATTTACTCTTTTAACCAACCTACAGCTTTTTAATTAGCTGGCTATTTGGAACCAATCCAGGAAGACACGCTGTAGTGAGCGTCTGTGACCGACTTTAGAGAAGCGCAATTTAAAACGAACGAACAAACAAAGAAAAACCAGACGATTGATTCAACTAATCAGCTTTTCTAGCGCATTCCGAGTGACTCATCTCCGGAATTCACAGAACCACGGTTACATGCATAACTGTGGTCTGTTTTATTCCTACTGACCACCAGAGGCAGTGTTACACTATTGGATGACGTATACCAACATAGTCACGAGGAATGCCACCTGATGAAAAAGAAGGCCGCTCCTGAAGAACTGACGGCATGAGGAGCAAACGTGTATGGAGAAGCAACGGTAACGGCAGTGCAGATATCCGAGAAGGAAGCTCCTCTAAAGACAGCCCATGAGGATGAGTTGGCCCTAGTGGAATGGCAAGTTAGTCCCCAGGGCAACGGTCTCCATTATCCAGTGCGACAACGTCTGCTTCGAACCCCGGGGCACCTTTCTCCACACCACCCCGCTCTGACAGTCGTAACCGAGCAGTACAGTTCACGTAGCATTTCAAAGGACAAACTGGACAACACATCTCATGAGTTCAGTGAAATCTCAGTCGTGGGGTTAAAATGAGAAATCCCCCGTCGGGGACTGGGGCGTTTTGGCGTGTTGGACACTGACATGATTAACATATTTGTGTTTATTTGTGATCGTTTCAGTATTGGCTCAGAAGCCGGTCGTGTCCATCGAGCCTCGCAGCGTGACCGTCGTTAAACAGGACGATACGGTGAGCTTCCGGTGCCAGGTGACCAGCGGCGCTCAACCGGTCCAGCTGGAGTGGAAACGATCCAATAACCAACCACTAGCAGGTGGAAGAGTTCGCACACCTCGCCAGCACTGACCATTTTACTATAGCACTAAGAAGGATTTTATTCTTCCAGAGATTTAACACCACGTTGACCAAGTTCCTGTTTTCTCTTACGTTAGAGCAGCTATAAACACTCGCTCCCCTCACCTGTCTTCTTTCTTAATAACTTAACAGGAGCCGTTACTATAGAAACGATAACGAGAACGAGCGCGTTAATAATTTAAACCCACGCTATTGTCAGAGCCACTGTTTTAGACAGCTAATCACCACCTTCTGACCAATCAGAACGCAGAACTCAGCAGTGCTGTGTGTACACACTCAAATGAAATTCAAATCTACCTACCTGAAATTCTACATACCTGAATTAATAACTGAATTAATCTGGTCATGTGACATTTGATTTCTGTACACTGATTACCTTGTGTGTGTTTATTTCCCCCAGATAACGTTAAAGTCGGACCTGACGGTTCAGTACTGACCATTGTTTCTGCTCACACCGGTAACCAGGGACAGTACCGCTGCGTAGCAACCAACGCTCAAGGAAAAGGCGCCAACATTGTGCGACACTTACCGTCAAGCGTGAGTGCAGTGTGATCATATACATGAGTGTGTGTGTGTGTGTGTGTGTGTGTGTGTGTGTGTGTATGTGTGTGTATGATGTGAGTTTTTTTTCAGTATAATTATGTAT
>CM022772.1:21838558-21848558 GCA_012411365.1 Ameiurus melas | reverse complement strand
CTACGTTGCAGTCTGGCTAGTTATCAGGCTAACTAGTTTTTAACTTATTAGCGTTAGGGTTTGATACAGTTCTTAGAGTTTTAATAACAGGTCTTTTGTGTACCCTAAGCCTCATCTTACTTATAAACCTTTTATATCTTATAAACCCTAGCTTCAGCCCAATAATACCTTTAAACTTACAGACCAGAAGCTGAAGCATGAACTACTGTATGGTGACAACCAGGGGCCTTTCTTGAAGGGCCCCCTGGTGGCTCAGAGGCTTTACTGAATGCTTATAGCTATACATATAAGAATACATATAAACATGTTTCTAAAGAAACCGAATGTAAAAAAATAAAAAAAAAGGAAATTGATTCATCTACTGTACGTTGGATTTTGGTGTGTTCCTGTTGGAGAAAAGCTTCCTGGTAAACACTTCCCAGGTGTTGTGGTACACTTGCAGGTCCTGATTAAACATCAGTGACATCTTGTTGCTTTTTATTAGCGTGGTTTAAGACATTTTAACCATTTATAACAACCAAAACAATCATTTGTATTTTTTTTTTTGTGTGGAAATTTGCCTAAAGCCACTGTAATTGATGTTTAGGATCTTCTGCGATCTTCTTAGCCCCTAAAGAAAACACCTCCACTTCGGTTCCACTCCCTCCATCCAGCCTTTCACAAAATAATAACGTAGCATGACTAAGCAGATTATCTCATTTATTTCATTTATATAACTGAGTATTTGAGGGATAAGGGCCTTACGCGAGGACCCAGCACTGGCAGCGGTCCGATCATTAGTCCGACGTCTTAACCACTGAACTATCTCTCTTATTATAGCTATATTTGATACTTTATTATATTTATATCACTGAAGGAAGGAAAAATCCGTTTTTTGGTATGTAATGTATTTAAACTGTGTCCTTTTCATTATTTTAAAGCTTAGTAGTTTTTAAAGAAGGAAAGAAAAAAGAATGCCGTCTCGACTAAATATACATTTATATCAAGTGTTTGAAGAGTTAGAGTAAAAGTGTTTAATTCTGTCTCTTTCTCTTTTTTTCTGTCCTAAAGCGTAAATGATTTCTCCCCTCGATGACGTGAGCGTGTGAGGACGACGGTCATCTCTGCGTTCTGGCTTGCACGTGCAGCGATATAACGTATCGGCCTTTATAAATGACAGCATGTAATAACTTTTTTACTTTTACCACTTAAAATCCAATCCAAACCCCTCACGGAGAAGAGACCCCATGCCAGCTACGCTCGACCATTATAAACAGGCCAATACTGTAGAACGTTCCGGCACTTTACAATCTTTTGTGTTTAATAAACACATAATAAATGTATGGTACGGCCGCATATCGACCTCGTGTGTTTATATTCCGATTTAAAACCCTCCTTCAGCTCGTGTTCGCCGCGCGCTGGAATGTAATCCACTCGAGTCCTTTCTCACAATATTATAAAGATTTTTGAAGAATTTTCAGTCAGTTCTTCGTGAAGCAGTGATGGACATGAAGTAGTGCTTGATTCTGGGCTTGTAGAGAGATGATACAGTCATATCGAATCAGACCATTTCAGAATATACTGCTGATTGGTGATTTACGGTAGAAGCAGTTCATATTGGTACCACTAGGGGGCGACGTGTTGTCTTTTCCAGTTAAATGGTAAATGGCGCACTATATAGCGATTTTATCCAAAGTGCTTTAAACTGTGTGTCATTCACCCCTTCTCTCTCACACACACACACACACACACACACACACACACACCAATGGTAATAGAACTGCCATGCATGGCGCTAACTTGCCATCGGGAGCAACTTGGGGTTCAGTGTCTTGCCCAAGGACACTTCGGCATGTGGAGTCACGTGGGTCGGGAATCGAACCTCCAACCCTACGATTAGTGGACAACCCACTCTACCACCTGATCCACAGCCGCCCCACGTGTCTCTCAATGAACTTTCAACATTGAAGATTAAACTTGTGGTCTAGATTAATCTGATCAATTCACCATGTAAACAATGCCTAAAGTTACAATTTTAAATGTCATTTTGTCCAGAAATTTTGAAGGCTGTTATAATTTTATTGCATTCGTTTATAGCTTTCGCTGTGTATTGACTTTAAGCTCTTTATTTACTGGCAGGCTTTTATCTGACCTTAATGTGCGCGTGTTAAAGGTGTGTGATGATCATCACTGCTCTTTAATTTTAATACTTAAAGTGTTTAAGGTTTTTTTTTTTTTTTAATGTTCAGTAAATCAAATGGCGTGTTTCACACTGTAGAGTACTCATGATGACAGTGATAGGAAATCGTCACCGATAGGTTTGGAATAAAACGCTCGGGACGTGCGGTTGTAGGAAAACGATCAACCCTGTGTGGTGTGATGAAGCGGATGAGTTACTGATACCAGCCTAAAGCGGATTATTTTCCTGTTTTATTCCTCTTATTCCACAACCATTTGCCCAAATTTTGAAAAAAAAGTCATAGTTTTTATCCATTTACAGATGAATTTAATATAACATGTGGAACACGTACGTTATGGCAGCTATGAACAATCTTTCCCTCAGCAGCCCTCTGTTTTCTCTCACAAAACAACAACACAGTGTGTGGTGTTCGTGAGAAACAGTAAAGAAGTGTACATCTGTGATGAAGACGTGGGGAAACTTAAAGTTACAGCTTCACCTCTGACTGTTACACAGCGCTGACACTGGAGACTCCTTCCATACACGTTACATAAACACATTTCTCCTTCCAGAATCAACAATCACACTCTTCTTCTTTTTTTTTTTTTAGTAGTTGTTACTTGTAGCGTGGTTCCTTGGACACTCTTGGAGTTCTTTACAGACGGTAACATCCAACGATTTAAGCATACTGGTTCTCCACAAAAGTATTAAAGAAAGGATCTCAAACCCGTGATGTGCCTCCGAACCCTCAAAGCTCCGCTCGCTCATTGATTCACCTTGGCAGGATATTCCCGAAGCGTTCGCCAGCGTCCGGAATCAATATCCACAAGGTTATAATCTACAGTAAAGCATTAGCACGATCCCGGGCAAACGCACACCATCAGTTCCGCCATTCGAACCTGGCTCTCAGTTCCGCGTATCGCTCATCTCCTCCTCTAGTCACCTGTTCTTTTTATTGCTTCCGGAGACCACACCCGTCTCTTCATCTCTCTATTTTTTCTTTTTCCGTCAATTGAAACACGGAATGGAAAGGACTCGGCCTCTGCGTCACTCTGCAGCTATCCGTTACATACTATCGAAATGACAACGTGACCAATCACAATTCAGCAGTGCTGTGTTGTAATTGTAAAAAAAAAAAAAAGAGAAAATGAAAGAAAAGACAGATTTTCTATCCTCCTCCCATACACTATGTACACCTGACAGTGATAGAAGCCAGTATATTCAAACAGGAAGCTGAAAAAAGAACAGAATAAAAACGATATCCTCATATAAAGCCAGCGGAGTGTTGGGGGTCTAGTATATTCAGCATTTTGAGGGAACTGAATGATAAAACTGGCTTCTGGTGAGATTTTAAAAGAATCTTTCTATGAGATAAGCTCTTTACAATCTCGATCATGACTTTTTTGCTTCTACAATCGTCTAACTTGGACTGCAATAATGATAAAACCAATAACTAGCGTGGCTTCAGTGACGTGAGGACTGTGGGAAACGGGACGCATCTAGAACATTCCAGGAGAAAGTCCGAAGTTCAAGGCTCGGTTAACAGGCAACTAGAGGAGAGGCTAAACTCAGCAAACTGTATAAACACACAAGGGTCAGTTCCAAACATCAACATGATGAAACGCAATATTCCCAACAAGGACGTTATAAACCGCTAACTAACCAGTAAATGAAAATAACTCTGGGTTGCTGTGGTGTACACTGTATAGACTGCTGTTAAAGATGAAATAAAACGTCCTGTCTTCATGAGCACACTGCAAATTACCCAGAAGGCATTGCAATATGCTACAGGTTTATTGTAACAATGACAAATCTACCCACGTGGCAGAGCGTTTTCAAAAAGATCCGTCTTTGCTGGACATAAAACGCCGTCTCGGTGCGGACGCGAGGTCAAAACGTGGAGAAAAAGATGCGTGCTCTGGATTAATGTGGACTTACAAATGGATTTAGTTTGTTTTCGTTTCCACCGAAGGAAGTGAAACACGCTTATTGTTCCAGCTGTCCATCACAGCTGCCTCAGATATGAACTAGACTCTGTTTCCAACTCCAAGTTACCGAGGGAGCAGGAACGTTGCTCCAAATCATTCTGGATTACTTCAAGCCCTAAATATAAGAGCTTAAAACTAATATGAAGAGTATGTACATTTTCCCATCATTGGACAATGTGTGTGCGCTTTAAATGTATCTTTTTTTCCTTTTACGTTTTGTAACGTTTGAAAAGCCGATGGTCTTCAGATGGTCTTCAGATGGTCTTCAGGACTGAGCTGAAACGCTTGCTTTGTGTTTCCTGTGTAAATACACACCGCCGTTTCTCATCTTGTGTCTCAGTGCAGGTCCTGTTTAACACTCTACACATCCTGAGGCTTTTCAACTGAGACAAAGGGACTGTGCAGTAGATTAGGAGACGTTTATCACTCTATAACTCCATATTTCCTTCTTGTGCTAAGATTCTGATAACAGCGTGATAACTGACGAAGGTCCTACACGTTCCTCAACACCCAGTGGTTGTCTGATAGATGTGACGTTGTCCTGCAGTAGCTCTTTATAGTCCGTACAAACAAAGGTCAGTGCAAGTCCACGCAGTTTGGAACCATTATTTTTTTTTTACCCCCTTGGGGTCTTGGGAACTTCCTGAGAAGGCCAGTATTAGAGACACAAAGGAATCTCCTCAGAACGATTTCCCTCAGGGGTCAAACAAAACTCGCTGTCATTTATCTCCATCTTCATGGAAAACGTTTGACCGATCAGGGAAGATTCATGTCCGAGGAATGCGACTCGCGCCCACACACTGGAGCAGAAATTCAGTAGCAACACGAAAGAATATCCGTCTGCATTACTGGCGTGAAACAGCAGCGCTGCTGAATTCTGGATCCTGATGGGTCAGAAGGTGTCGATTAGTTCTTTTTAACAGCAGCAGGTTTATATTAACGCGCTCGTTCTGATACGCTATCGTTTCTATAGTAACGACTCGTTCACAGGGACGTGTAAAGATTTCTGTAAGGAGAAATGTGCTTATGTAACGTGTAAGGAAGGAGTCTCCAGTGTCAGTGCTGTGTAACACTCAGAGGTGAAGCTGTAAGTTTAAGTTCTCCCACAAGTTCTTTGCTGTTTCTCTGGAACACGACAAGCTGTGATTTTTTTGTCTCATTAAATCCAAGAGAGTAAGTAGATAGGCCATCTTTAAATGAAAGACGTTGTTGTAAGTGTTTGAGGAATAAAACACTCGGGACACGCTGACAGTGAAGGAGAGCTGATGTTATTCCTAACAACGTATAGAGAGCTGAAGGTCTGAGTGGTGAACTGAGGTCCGGGTAACAGGTCTGATCAAATAAACTACTCTCAGACAGACACTCAGACTTTATACTCTCTCTCTCTCTCTCTCTCTCTCTCTCTCTCTTCGTGTTGTCTCCCTCTCTCTCCCCCCTCTCTCTCTTACCCACCCGCTCTCATTTACCCTCTCTCTCTCTCTCTCTCTCTATCTCTGTCTCTCTATCTCTCTCTGTCTCTCGCTCACTATCTCTGTCGCCCTCTGTCTCCCCCCTCTCTCTCTTACCCTCCCGCTCTCATTTACCCTCTCTCTCTCTATCTCTCTCTCTCTATCTCTGTCTCTCTCTTATCTCTGTCTCTCTCTCTATCTGTCTCTCTCTCGCGTTGTCTCCCTCTCTCTCCCCCCCTCTCTCTTACCCTCTGTCTCTTTCTCTCTCTCTCTCTCTCTATCTCTCTCTCTAACTCTGTCTCTCTCTCGCGCGTTGTCTCCCTCTCTCTCCCCCCTCTCTCTTACCCTCCCGCTCTCATTTACCCTCTCTCTCCCTCTATCTCTGTCTCTCTCTCTGTGTCTCTCTCTCTCTCTTTATCTCTGTCTCTCTCTCTCACGTTGTCTCCCTCTCTTTCCCGCCCTCTCTCTTACCCTCTCTCTCTTACCCTCTGTCTCTCTCTCTCTCTCTCGCTTTGTCTCTCTCTCTCTCCTCCCTCTCTCTTACCCTCCCGCTCTTATTTACCCTCTCTCTCTCGTTATCTCTGTCTCTCTCTTCTCTCGCTTTCTCTCTTTCTTTCTCTCCCTCTCTCCCCCCTCTCTCTCTTACCCTCTCTCTCTGTATATCTGTCTCGGTCTCTCTCTCTCTATCTCTCTCCCGCTATCTCTCTGTCTTGCTCTCTCACTCTCTCTCTCTCTCTCTCTCTCTCTATCTCTCTCTCTCTCTCTCTTCTCTGTCACACACACATTTATGTTCAGTACAAAAATGACTTATTTCATTGTTTAGTTTTGGATCACTGTTTTCTTCAGTATGGTGTGTGTGTGTGTGTATGTGTGTGTGAAAGAGAGAGAGAGAGAGAGAGATGTGTGTGTGCTCTGAGATCTGTGTAAGTAGGGCTGTTTAGATTGAAGGAGGTTTTTGCCATCTCTCTCTTCTCTCTCTCTCTCTCTCTCTCTCTCTCTCTCTCTCTCTCTCTCTCTCTCTCTCTCTCTCTCTCTCTCTCTCTCTCTCTCTCTCTCTCTCTCTCTCTCTCTCTCTCTCTCTCTCTCTCTCTCTCTCTGTGTCTCCCTTTCTTCCTGACCCACACCATCTGTGTTTGGAAATGTGTGTATGTGTGTGTAAGCATTAGCAAATGTTTATATTCAGCAATGTATGCATTCTGGAAAATAAGGAGAGAGAGAGAGAGAGAGAGAGAGAGAGAGGAGGGAGGGAGAGAGAGAGATAGAGAGAGGGGGAGGGAGAGAGAGAGAGAGGAGGGAGGGAGAGGAGGGAGGGAGACAGAGAGAGAGAGGAGGGAGGGAGAGAGATAGAGAGAGGAGGGAGGGAGAGAGAGGGGGGGCACAGAGGGGGGCTTCTGTTTATGTTTATGTCATATCTCCTCCCCGTCCTGTCATTGGTTGTCATGTCACGTGTGTATGGATTACCCTCAGCTGTTAGCAGTTACGGGGGTAATCATGTCAACATATATACCGCACGCCTCGCAGCACTCAATGCGGAATATTAGACTAGAGTAGGTTTAGATAGACTTATTATAGATGATAGTTACCATAGTCATAGTTCAAGTTCATAGCTTCATGTGTCATGTTTCTATTCATGTTCATAGTCTTTGTTCAGGTCAAAGTTCATGTTTAGGTTCATTAGTTCAGTTCGCTGGTTTCTCCGCTACCAGTCCCTCGCTGTGTTTCCCGTTTCATATTTTGTGTCTCGACCCCGTTCTACGTTACCTCGATTTTGATCTCTGCCTTGCCCAAGTGTATGCCTGTTTGCCGTTCCTCTGAACTTGCATGTTTTGGATTCTATTTAGAGATTACGATTTGGATTTGTCTGCCTGTCTCTTTAAATAAAACTCTCGTCCATACGGCACCTGCGTCCATCCTATCTTCCCCTACGTCACGGAACGTGACAAACAGTCAGTAGTTTTGCATCACAAAAACGTCTGATGTGAATAAAAACTTTTCTGGGTCAGGTCTGAGTAATTTTGTTCCGATTCCTATTTGGACCTGTAAATTTGACCGCAACGCTGCTTCAGCTACACCTCAGAACTCTTCAGCCTCATTATGTTAGGTTCAGATTTCTCGAGCGACTTTGGTTTTACAGACTAGCGGTAGACAGTGTGTGTTTCCTCTCCTATCTCTCTATATAACAGATAAATCAGTCTGAACGCTTCAGCTAGCCTGCATACGATCTTATCACATCACTCTACTCCATCAGCTTCGGCTACACACCGAGTGTGTCTCGCCAGGGGAATTATCAAAGAGATCATAAAGACACAAAGGAGTTCTCACTGTAACACCCCCGAAAACCCAGCTTTGAGTCATCACTAGACTAAACACAGCCGTTTTCCCCTGTACGCTGCCAGTCAAATATTTGAGCATTTTGTGTTTAATAACTTTAAAAAATGAACCCCAGATTCCCCAGATAAGTGGATGCAGAAATATTAGAAATGACTGTATTTGATTGAAACACTCTAGATCTAATCTAATCTGAGAAGTCTAGACTATTCGTCTACTTCAGCACATATTTACCATTTACACGTAATACTAGTCCAGTCTTTAATCTAAGAAGTTCGACAAAGATTCAGCTTTCTCAGTGAATTTTTTTTTTAAGTAGTAATAAGTAACTTCCAGGGTGTAAAAACTTTTGACTATATAAATAGTAAATAGTTACACAGTGCAAAATATTTTTGCTATAATAATTATAACCGCTAAATGTTAGTATACTGTGCAGTATTTTCCACATACTGTAATGACCAGTAGATTTTCTAATATGTTGTGGGTTACTTATACAATAAACTTTATTCATATTTTTACATATATATATATATATATTCTCTGATAGGTCAGCAGTTGCTGATTAACTTCCTTTAACTGCAATGTCTTCATTCCATATATATATATATATATATACAGTGGCAAGAAAAAGTATGTGAACCTTTTTGAATTTCATGGTTTTCTGAATAATTTGTCCCAAAATGTGATCTGATCTTCATCTAAGTCAGGGGTATTGACAAATATAATGTGTCTAAAATAATAACACAAAAAAATTCTGATCCCTCAAAATTCTTTATTGAACACATTCATTCAACATTCAAAATGGCAGTGGAAAATGTAAGTGAACCCTTAGAATGAATAACTGGTTGACCCCGCCCCTTGGCAGCAATAACCTCAACCAGGCACTTCCTGTATCTGTGGATCAGACCTGCACATCGGTCAGGAGGAATTTTAGCCCATTCTTCCTGCAGAACTGCTTTAACTCGGTCATAATCTTTGGACGTCTCATGTGTATGTCTCTCTTCAAGTCATTCCACAGCATCTCTATTGGGTTGAGGTCTGGGCTCTGACTCCACTCCAACAGGCGGATTTTGTTTTTGTGAAGTCATTCTGTAGTGGACTCGCTCCGGTGTTTTGGGTCGTTGTCCTGCTGCATCACCCAACTTCTACACAGTTTCAGCAGACGTACAGACGTTCTCACATTATCCTGAAGAACTGTCTGATATACTGCAAGCTGGCCAGATCCTGATGCAGCAAAGCAGGCTCAAATCATGTTCCTCCACCATACTTTACAGTTGGGATGATGTTTTCATGATGATATGCCATGCCCTTTCTACACCAGATGTAGTGCTGTGTGGTTTTTCCAAATAGTTCAATCTTAGTTTCATCAGTCCACAAAACACATTGTACATACCACTGTGGAGTGTCACTGTGCTCTTTTACAGACTTCAGGCGTGCAGCAGTGTTCTTATTAGTAAGCAGTGGCTTCCTTCGTGGTTTCCTGCCGTAGATACCCTGCTTGTTTAATGTTTTGTGTATTGTAGACTCATGAACAGAGATGTTAGTCAGTTCCAATGATGCCTTCAGATCTTTGGCTGTCATTCGGGGTTGTTTCTTTACCTCATTGATGAGTCTTCGATGTGCTCTTGGTGTCATTTTGACTAGGCGCCCAATTCTTGGTAGAGTAACAGCAGTCCCAAAGTGTCTCCATGTGTAAAATGTTTGCCTAACTGTAGACTGGTGAAGTTCTAAAGTCTTTGAAATCACTTTGTGACCCTTGCCAGCTTTATGTAACTCAACTATTCTTGATCGTAGATCCTCTGAAAGCTCTTTTTGGCGAGGCATGGCTCACATAAGCGTGTGTTTCTTGTGCAGAGCAAACTCCAAAAGTTTGAGGGGTTTTTATCAGTCAGAGTCGCTGTAGTCCACACCTCCAAACTCATTTTCCACAAGCAATATGAGGTCTTTTTTTTGGTTATTCTCAATAAAGACATGAAAGATGAGAATTTTTTATGTTATTATTTTAGACACATTATATTTGTCAATACCCCTGACTTAGATGAAGATCAGATCACATTTTATGATCTATATATGATATA
>CM022772.1:21738558-21833558 GCA_012411365.1 Ameiurus melas | reverse complement strand
ACATGATACTGTAAGGTTGTCCACTATGTCAGCAGGTCGTTTAAACTGCAGCAGTAATCTTACACGATTCCTCTGAAACCTCTCTGTCTCTGAGTAAACGCTGACCTCTGTGCGCTGCGGTGCGCAGATTTTTTCCCAGAAGTGTAATCCTGTGCAGGGATGAAATATGAAAACGTCTGCCTCGCCTCATTAGTTGGAATATTACTGCAGAAACGCCGTCATTAATCAACACGCGGGAGTCGGGGTTTGGTTTGGCGATGAAGGAGAACGAATCTGTCAAAACAGAGTACTGTTCAGTTCAATCAAAATATCATTTTCTCTTTGGCTGGAAAGATAAATGCCACGTGCAACATAATTATGATCTTTGTCTTTTAACCATAAATGTATAAATGCGCTCCGTGCTCATCTGGAGACTACATATCCCACAATTCCACAGTGCAGGCAGGATGTCTGCAGAAGCCATTAGCTCGGACGTTGGATGATGATGTGCGGCGTCCTGAGCGATGTGACATCAGGAGGAAGAGGAGGAAGTGCTTCCCTTTTCTGAGTTATGGCTCAGTGTATTTTTAGGGACTACTAAATTACCACAACCGTGCGTACTGCTGTTCACTGAGACTGAAAGACACAGAGGCCACGCCTCCGGTACTGAGATTTACACACGCAGAGGCCACACCTCCTTCACTGAGTGATAGAAACAGAGGCCACACCTCCTTCACTTATACTGACACAAACAGAGGCCACGCCTCCTTCACTGAGTGACAGGTACAGAGGCCACGCCTCCTTCATTTATATATATGAGCAGTTTGCATGTTCTCTGAATGCTTCGGGAGTTTCCTTCAGGTATTCTGGTTTCCTCCACCAGTCCAAGACCTGAGCTGTAGGCTGATTGGCGTTCCAAAAATTGTCTGTCGTGTGTAAACGTGTGCGATTGTGTTGTGATCGTCCTGAAGTAAATGGTAAATGTGCACTTATATAGCGCTTTTATCCAAAGCGCTTTACATTGTGTCTCATTCACCCATAGTAGCAGAGCTGCCATGCAAGGCGCTAGCTTGCCATCGGGAGCAACTTGGGGCTCAGTGTCTTGCCCAAGGACACCAGGAATCGAACCGCCAACCCTACAATTAGTGGACAACCCGCTCTACCAACTGCGCCACAGCTGTCCTGCAGTGTGTTGGCACCCCGTCCGACATGTCCCCTGCCTTGTGCCCGAGTCTCCTGGGATAGGCTCCAGGCTCCCCGTGACCCTGCGTAGGATTAGCGGTACAGGATGTTACTCTATGCTACACTTGTATGTAGAAACAGTGCATATTCATTATGAAGATTTATTTTGCTAAGTGAAAGGCACAGTCCTCTGTCGGCTCTGTCAGTAAATAAACATGCACAGCTGCTATCAAGTTTGCATGTGTACCTAGTCAATCATCACCTAGTCTCCTGGTAATCCCATAATATAAGGTTACCTCTGGTTGTCCCTGTATGTACCACATCCCTTCCTGTGATGAGTTTCCTGGGATTAACGGGGTTCACTTCCCCCTTTATAGAGATCCTCCCTGTTTACATGAACTCTTCAGTACAAACCAAACACATGTGGGCAGAAAGTGAGCTTGTGGGATTAAATGACTAGCGAGTGTGGACTGAGAGTTTAAATAGAATGGTATTTAGTGTATCATGATATCCACCCACATGGGGGTAATTCATTTGAGCAACATTCTAGATGGGTGAACCTCTGCCCATCTTTACTTCTGAAAGACTCCGCCTCTCTAAGATCCTCTTTTTATACCCATCCCGTTACTGACCTGTTCCCAATTAACCTCCAGCTGTTTCTTTTTACTTACTTTTCCAGCCTTTTGTTGCCCGCGTCCCAACTTTTTTGAGACCTGTTGCAGGCATCGAATTCAATTTCACACTTTTTTTTTTTCCCTTAAACGGTACATTTCCTCAGTTTAAACATTTGCTATGTTTTCTACGTTCTACTGTGAATAACGTGCGGGTTTATGAGATTTGCAAATCGTTTTTTTTTTTTTTTTGGAATTGGGGTTGTATTTACTGCACATACAGTATGTGTGTCCAAACTTTTGAGCACATGTGCCAGCCAAACCATCTTGGCCACCCCAAACCTAAGAACTTGTTAACCCCCAGCCACTTCCTGTTCGATATACATCTTCAGAATAGCCAAAAAGTTCCATAAACATAGCGAGTTTGCTTGAGGAATAAGCGTGAATCAGCATTCATGATGGTGCTCTCAACCTCATCACCACACAGACGTCAGATGATTCCAGACGCAGAAATCACATCCTCATATGCTGTTTCATACATTTTGTAAATGCTGCTGCAGCAGTGATCTCAGGCGTCATATGATGATTGTTTATTGAGGAACTGGGTGACTGTGTGGAGAAGAGACATTGTTTACGAACAAAACCCACAAAAGCCACAGGCTTCTTATGTCACACGTTTCCTCTTTATGGGCCGCAGAGTAGCGATAGCACACAATCGCTTAACCGTTACTATAGCAGCAACAACAACAGCAGCCTTTGAATGAAAAAAAAGAGAATATACATGTATTTTATATTACAATGTATACATGAAAGGTTGGGCTAATTTCTAAACAGGTATCCTGTTCTCTCTCTCTCTCTCTCTCTCTCTCTCTCTCTCTCTCTCTCTCTCTCTCTCTCTCTCTCTCTCTCTCTCTCTCTCTCTCTCTCTCTCTCTCTCTCTCTCTCTCTCTCTCTCTCTCTCTCTCTCTCTCCCTCTTTTCTCTCTCTCTCTCTCTCTCTCTCTCTCTCTCTCTTTGGCTATACATTTTTTTGTCATCTTTAATTTGTCCTGAAGATGTACAAACTAAAACACGCTAAGCAATCTGAATTTATTTTTAAATAAATTACACTATTTATTACAGATACATACACATACCATAGCGCTGGAAAATACTTGTTGCTGATTGGCTGAGAGGTGTGAATTATTTCCTATGTGTATATCATTACATATAAGCTACAGAAGGTCAGAAAAATTGTTCAACTGACACACACACACACACTAAAGACACATTATCTGACAGTCCCAGTTAGGATTTACACGTGTCTGCTCTTTAGTAATGGTTTAATGGACAGTTTTATGAGCGTAGACCTCACTCATCATGTGGAGGAAGTCGTGTGTGCTCTTCGTGTAACTCCAAATTGGAACCAGATTTCACACACACCAGATTTCACACACACCAGATTTCACACACACACACACACACACACACACACTAAAAGCAAGCTTATACTGTTATGACGGGACATTTGGGGAAGAGTTTTAAAGCTTTTGTATTGTATTTATATTTCACTTGCAGCATCTAGATTTTCCCCGAAGTCCTCGTGCGTTGGGGAAATCAACACTTTGTAACTTTATTTACAAAATATCCTTTACATTACTGCCATTTCTTTGCAAACACGCACAGCATCGTCTCTCCCAACTCTGGCTCCCAGGTTGGTGACAGCGTTGCGTGTGAAGCGCTTTCTGTTGACATCCATCATGATTTTCTTGTTTGTTTGTTGCTAAAACGTGTGTATGGAGACGTTGGGACATGCTATACACGTTATTTATTTACACGTTTTTTACTGAGGACACAAGTTTCAAACTTTCAGGTTCACTCTGCCCTCGTTCCTTTTTTCTCTCAGTGCTTTTCAGAAATGTTTCCATCATGTGTCAAACTAATTTTCCAATCAGAAATGACAGAAGACAAGAAAAGTGTGTGTGTGTGAGTATGAGAGTATGAGAGAGAGAGAGAGAGAGAGAGAGAGAGAGAATTAGAGAGAGAGTGAGAGAGAATTAGTATTAAGATCAAAAGTAATTTTCTCACTGGCTAAGAAGTGAAAACGGCAGCTGTTACCACCCACCTCCTCCCCCCTCTCTCCCTCTGTCTCTCTCTCTCTCTCTCTCTCTCTCTCTCTCTCTCTCTCGTCCCTCCCTTTCTGAACCCTAGCCCTGTAGCACTCAGACACGAAGACACATCTCACACACACATGCCGTGGCTTGGAGGGAAAAACACAAGGGAATGACTGACACAAAGAGACGAGTGGAAATTCTCACGGCTGGAAGATAAAGAGAAAGCAAGGAGAACTTTTGTGGACAAATACCAAAGAGACCATCTAAAAGAAATAGAAAAAAAAGAGGACTTTCTTAAAAGGGCAGCAGGAGGGAGGAACCAAGGAGCCCTGTGAAAAGACAAGCTCGAAAAAAAGAAAGAGAGAGAGAAAGAAAGAGAGAGAAAGAGCAGTGGGGTGAGAAAGGCAGATACATTGAAAGCGCCAAAGGCTTTTGGACGCACTGAGACAGAAAGTGAGAAAGAGGGGTTTTTCACACTCTGCATCCAGGAAACAAGATCGTCAGATAAACGAACGGAGTGAAGGATTTTGATATGGAACTTCAATTTGCTTTCCTGCTTCTGGGTGAGTGAAGAACGCTCAGGTCCGAAATGAATTAAACATGCGTGTGTTTGACACAGAGGAAGTGTGTATTTATTGGTTTATGGGGACTTTGTTCCTTTTCATGAGCCAGCATCGTGGGGACTAAAGACATCGTCTTGGTTCTCCAAAGATATTAACCATATCGCGGAGATTATTGCGTGAAAGAGTTCTGATTGTATGATCAGTGCCAAACATTTGTGTTTCATTTATGCAGTCGTTGATAATATTATTCTAAAAACATCAAAACTATTTAAAATGAGATATTTCTATTGCTGTCTTAGGAAAAAGGGAAAATCTGGAAGGGCTTCATCAATTCTATCAGCAAGGGTTGCAAACTAGATGACGAAGACATAAACTGTGCAAGGGACCCTTTGATGAAAAACGTATAGGAGTTAATAGAGTAAAGTCTTGAACTTTTATTGGACCTGATTAGTGAATTTGTACAGTCTAATCACGAGGACTAGTGAGGCTGCAACTTCAACTTTTGTGGGCAGGATGTTGAAAATTTACAAACCATCATAATGACGATGTACGGTTATAACGTGATAAATCATGAAACACACCCAATATAGCGAGACAGGAGTTCCAACTCTAAGAGGAAAATAAGAACACATTTGCTCCCACATTGCTGTGATAATGAGGACATTTAGGACTATGTCACTGTGTTTATGAGGACATTTAGGACTATGTCACTGTGTTTATGAGGACATTTAGGACTATGTCACTGTGTTTATGAGGACATTTAGGACTATGTTACTGTGTTTATGAGGACATTTAGGACTATGTCACTGTGATTATGAGGACATTTAGGACTATGTTACTGTGTTTATGAGGACATTTAGGACTATGTCACTGTGATAATGAGGACATTTAGGACTATGTCACTGTGATAATGAGGACATTTAGGACTATGTCACTGTGATAATGAGGACATTTAGGACTATGTCACTGTGTTTATGAGGACATTTAGGACTATGTTGCTGTGTTTATGAGGACATTTAGGACTATGTCACTGTGATAATGAGGACTTGTATCCACTTTTTGTATGCTGTGTTTATGAGGACATTTAGGATGTACTGTGATAATGAGGACATTTAGGACTATGTCACTGTGATAATGAGGACATTTAGGACTATGCCACTGTGATAATGAGGACATTTAGGACTATGTCACTGTGTTTATGAGGACATTTAGGACTATGTTACTGTGTTTATGAGGACATTTAGGACTATGTCACTGTGATAATGAGGACATTTAGGACTATGTCACTGTGATAATGAGGACATTTAGGACTATGTCACTGTGATAATGAGGACATTTAGGACTATGTCACTGTGATAATGAGGACATTTAGGACTATGTCACTGTGTTTATGAGGACATTTAGGACTATGTCACTGTGAAAATGAGGACATTTAGGACTATGTACTGTTAATAGTTTAGACTATGTTATGTGTTTATGAGGACATTTAGGACTATGTCACTGTGTTTATGAGGACATTTAGGACTATGTTGCTGTGTTTATGAGGACATTTAGGACTATGCCACTGTGATAATGAGGACATTTAGGACTATGTCACTGTGATAATGAGGACATTTAGGACTATGTCACTGTGATAATGAGGACATTTAGGACTATGTTACTGTGATAATGAGGACATTTAGGACTATGTCACTGTGTTTATGAGGACATTTAGGACTATGTTACTGTGTTTATGAGGACATTTAGGACTATGTCACTGTGTTAATGAGGACATTTAGGACTATGTCACTGTGATAATGAGGACATTTAGGACTATGTCACTGTGTTTATGAGGACATTTAGGACTATGTCACTGTGTTTATGAGGACATTTAGGACTATGTCACTGTGTTAATGAGGACATTTAGGACTATGTCACTGTGATAATGAGGACATTTAGGACTATGCCACTGTGATAATGAGGACATTTAGGACTATGTCACTGTGTTTATGAGGACATTTAGGACTATGTCACTGTGTTTATGAGGACATTTAGGACTATGTTGCTGTGTTTATGAGGACATTTAGGACTATGTTGCTGTGTTTATGAGGACATTTAGGACTATGTCACTGTGTTAATGAGGACATTTAGACTATGTCCTGTGAACATTTAACTATCTACTTGTTTATGAGGACATTTACTATGTTCTGTGTTTATGAGGACATTTGTTGTGTAATGGGACATTTAGGCTATGCCACTGTGATAATGAGGACATTTAGGACTATGTCACTGTGATAATGAGGACATTTAGGACTATGTCACTGTGTTTATGAGGACATTTAGGACTATGTTGCTGTGTTTATGAGGACATTTAGGACTATGCCACTGTGATAATGAGGACATTTAGGACTATGTCACTGTGATAATGAGGACATTTAGGACTATGTCACTGTGATAATGAGGACATTTAGGACTATGTTACTGTGATAATGAGGACATTTAGGACTATGCCACTGTGATAATGAGGACATTTAGGACTATGTCACTGTGATAATGAGGACATTTAGGACTATGTTGCTGTGATAATGAGGACATTTAGGACTATGCCACTGTGATAATGAGGGCATTTAGGACTATGTCACTGTGATAATGAGGACATTTAGGACTATGTCACTGTGTTTATGAGGACATTTAGGACTATGTCACTGTGTTTATGAGGACATTTAGGACTATGTCACTGTGTTTATGAGGACATTTAGGACTATGTTGCTGTGTTTATGAGGACATTTAGGACTATGTTGCTGTGTTTATGAGGTCATTTAGGACTATGCCACTGTGATAATGAGGACATTTAGGACTATGTCACTGTGTTTATGAGGACATTTAGGACTATGTCACTGTGTTTATGAGGACATTTAGGACTATGTTGCTGTGTTTATGAGGTCATTTAGGACTATGTCACTGTGATAATGAGGACATTTAGGACTATATCACTGTGTTTATGAGGACATTTAGGACTATGTCACTGTGTTTATGAGGACATTTAGGACTATGTTACTGTGTTTATGAGGTCATTTAAAACTATGTCACTGTGATAATGAGGACAGTTAGGACTATGTTACTGTGATAATGAGGACATTTAGGACTATGTTGCTGTGTTTATGAGGACATTTAGGACTATGTTACTGTGTTTATGAGGACATTTAGGACTATGTTGCTGTGTTTATGAGGACATTTAGGACTATGCCACTGTGATAATGAGGACATTTAGGACTATGTTGCTGTGTTTATGAGGACATTTAGGACTATGTCACTGTGTTTATGAGGACATTTAGGACTATGTTGCTGTGTTAATGAGGACATTTAGGACTATGTCACTGTGTTTATGAGGACCTTTAGGACTATGTCACTGTGTTTATGAGGACATTTAGGACTATGTTGCTGTGTTTATGAGGACATTTAGGACTATGTTGCTGTGTTTATGAGGACATTTAGGACTATGTTGCTGTGTTTATGAAATCATTTAGGACTATGTTGCTGTGTTTATGAGGACATTTAGAACTATGTCGCTGTGATAATGAGGACATTTAGGACTATGCTGCTGTGTTTATGAGGACATTTAGGACTATGTTGCTGTGTTTATGAAATCATTTAGGACTATGTTGCTGTGTTTATGAGGACATTTAGTACTATGTCAGTGTGCTTATAAGGACATTTTCTCTATGTTGTTGTGCTCATGAGGACATTTGTTCTATGTTGCTGGGTTTATGGAGTTATTTGGTCTATGTTGCTGTGCTTATGAGAACATTTGGTTTACGTTGCTGGGATTATGAGGACATATGTCTACGTTGCTCTGTTTATTAGGACATTTGGTCCTCTGTAACTGTTCTTATGAGGACATTTAGGACTATGTTGCGGTGTTTATGAGGACATTTCAGACTACGTCACTGTGTTTTTGAGGACATTTATGGCTATGTCACTGTGATAATGAGGACACTTGGTCTATGTTTCTGTGTTTATGAGGACGTTTGGTCGCTCTGTAACTGTTCTTATGAGGACATTTCGGACTATTTCACTGTGCTTATGAAAACATCTGGTCTATGTAACTGTGTTTATGAGGACATTTGGTGCTATGTTCCTGTGCTTATGAGGACATTTGTTCAACATTGCTGGGTTTAAGAGGACATTTGGTCCATGTTGCTTTGCTTATTAGGACATTTGGTCTACGTTGCTGTGTTTATGAGGACATTTGGTCTATGTTGCTGTGTTTATGAGGACCTTTGATCTATGTCGCTGTGTTTATGAGGACATTTAGGACTATGTTGCTGTTTTTATGAGGACATTTAGGACTATGTCGCTGTGATAATGAGGACATTTAGGACTATGTTGCTGTGTTTATGAGGACATTTGGTCTATGTTGCTGTGCATATAAGGACATTTGGTCTATATTACTGTGTTTATGAGGACCTTTGTTCTAAGGTGCGGTGTTTAAGAGGACATTTGTTATACATTGCAAGGTTTATGAGGAAACAGATAAAAAAAGATACTCTGGCACTTACACCTCCACTCTGCTCACTTTGCTTCTTCTGGAACTCAATTAAAAGATCTTGTATGGTAGCACTACTTGTATTGTTCACTGCTTGATATATCGCTTGTACTCTCTCATTTCTAAATCGTTTTGGATAAAAACGTCTGCTCCATGAATAACTGCAAAAAGTCAATGAGGACATTAGGTCTATGTTTCTGTGTTTATGAGGACATTTGCTCTACATTGCTGTGCTTAAGAGGACATTTGGTCTATATTGCTGTGTTTATGAGGACATTTGGTCTACATTTCAGTGTTTATGAGGACATTCGGTCCTACATCACCAATGACAAGGACAGTTAGTCCTTGTTTCTGCTTTGACTGACCTACAGATACAGCCGTTTAAGTGTGTCTGTATGTAACAAGGACTCCACTGTTCACTCTAACAAATACTGTCTAGGATTCCTCGGGGACATGTGTGTTTATAATCATCTCATTATGGGGACTGGTTTCTGTTCCAGCATCATGGGGAGTAAAGACATTTTGGGGACGAAAATGAGAGGCACTAAAGTGTACAGGAAGACGGTAATTAGGCTTGTTACACACATGCACTTTAGCGTTGGTCTATGAATAAACGTCCTCAGCAGTCACTTTGGCATGAAACTGTGTTTACACGGACACACAAGTGCTGCAGTACAAGTGTCTGTGTTGAGTCTGGGTTTTTTTTCTTAACAATTAACTTAGACATACGGACTGTTCATGTCGTGAGTAGACAGTGAGACCTCTTTGTGTGTGTGTGTGTGTGTGTGTGTAAGTAAGTAAGTAAATAATAAAGACTTCATTGGTGTTCATAGATTCCAAAAAGAAAGGCGTTGGACATTATCCATATCCCACTCACACACACACACACACACACACACCTCTTACTTCCTGTGCGCTGTTGCCTCCAATGAGTTGCCTGCATGCTGAGGCCTGAGAGATAAGCTTAATAAACAAAGGAGCGGTTTATGATTGAGGATAGCATGGATGTGTGAGTGTGTGTGTGTGTGTGTGTGTGTGTGTGTGTTTAAAATT
Source organism: Ameiurus melas (assembly GCA_012411365.1). Classification (NCBI taxonomy): domain Eukaryota; kingdom Metazoa; phylum Chordata; class Actinopteri; order Siluriformes; family Ictaluridae; genus Ameiurus; species Ameiurus melas. The sequence continues at coordinate 21,823,553 of CM022772.1, read as the reverse complement.
GTTGAAACACTAGAAGAAAAGAAAATTTTCCTCTCAGTTGGTGAGATTACATTTAAGCTTTCGTGTGTGTGTGTGTGTGTGTGTGTGTGTGTGTGTGTGTGTGTTTATGTTTGTACAGTATGAATGTAGACAGTTTCGGGAAGGGGGGGGGGGGGGTGGGGGTGGGGTTAAACCTGCACGTCCAAAGACATGTTGTAGACTGATTCGCATCTCTAAATTGTCCGTAGTGTGTAAATGGTGCGTGTGTGTGTGTGTGTGTGTGACCTGAGCAGTTGACTGCCTAGTGAAAGCGATGACTGGGGCTTAGTGAGATTAGTGTTGGGCTTCCGGTGGTTAAGCTTACAGTTATGGTTAAGTCACATCACATCGCAAAGATCTTATCATTACTTACGTTCAGTCTGATTTCTGACGTACACAAGGCTGATGTTTGGTGTTTTAAAGGAACAGTACACTTGTTACAGAACTACGATCAGGACCCGGGTCTAGGAGATTGTTTTACAGTCTACAGAGCGATAAACAGTCCTTACACACGTCTAAATCCTGTAATGAATCAGCTCGAGACCACAGAGGCAGAAGTGTCTGCACCTTACCCCCGCTAAGTGATGAACTGTTCTTCACATTAACGATGGTTGATGATGGCTGAACGCGGTCCAGAAACACGCACGACGTCACTCGGATTCGCGTCAACAAGCAGCGTTTTGGTCTTATTGCTGTACGTCGAAGACAGAGGAACGAAGACAGACTGTGGAGGGGCCGACTGTGTCCACACACACACACACACACACACACACACACACACACACTGCTCTAACCTAACCCTTTCATACAGTCGTACAGGTGTGTGAGGCCCAGAGACGCAGTAATGTGGGGGAGTTTTGGGAAAGTCACAGTGTTACAGAGCAGCAGACAGTTTTGTTACTCAATCGGTGCATTACGCGTCTCCATGGTAACTAACAGTGAGAGTTTCTCAAGCTTAGTAAAGTGACTCACTCACACACACACACACACACACACACACACACACGCACGCACAAACACACACACACGCACTCACACACGCACGCACTCACACACGCACGCACAAACACACACACACACACACACACACACACACACATCAAATGGTGAGACGGAGCCAAACTCCTGTCAAGCATTTCAAGCATTATTAAATTCAGGAGGGAGATGGATACCACACACACACACACACACACACACACACAGCGTCCCAGACTATTTCACAATTTTCTAGTGTGTGTGTGTGTGCGTGTTTGTGTGTGTGTGTGTGTGCGTGTGTGTTTCATGAGGTTTCATGAGCAGGAAATTTCACAAAAATTTACATGGAATCAGAAAATTCACAGTGTTCGCTAAAAAGTGTTATGACATCACATTGTCTCCTTTAAAGGTCACATGACCGCGCTACACACACACTCTTTTTTTTCTTTTTTTTTCTTTCTCCCTCCTGAATTTAATAATGGATTAGGGTAAGGGTTTAAAAGGTCAAAGGTCAATCCGGGGTTGTGGTACGATTAGGAATAATACCCTCGTCCCATAATCCATCGTTCCGTTTATGAAGGATATGCTTGACAGGAGTTTGGCTCCGTCTCACCATTTTATGTGTGTGCGTGTATGTGTGTGTGTCTGTACATGTGTGTTTGTGTGTGTCTGTAAAAACAGCGGCCATGACCGTTTTAAAAATACACATGTGGGAAAATGTACAGCTAAACCTGCAGAGAGAAATGAAAAGAGTCAAACAGGAAGAGAGGAGACAGAGTGAAGTCTTTCCACAGAGACCAGGACTGAAATCAGGACGTGACTCAGCACAGTGGACACCAGATATGAGCAAAAGTTCTTGCTTGTTCCTCAGTTCCTCGGGGAAAAAAGCACTCATTTATCATCAGGAGCTAAACTCGGGGTGAGATTCGAAATGGATGCAGGTATTGATTTCTTTTGTGAAACTTTCCACTGCGCTTACTTTCATACTTCCGTGTACGACAGTCGGGTATTGTAAACACCCTCACCAGTGGTGTGCAACGAAACATTGTTTGCTGGAGAATTCTGACCAGAGCGTGTAGCTTGCTCTATGTGACATTTTCAGTAGGCCTTGTTCTCTCTCTGTGCTACTTTGCTGTGAGGTGACACACTGTGTGTTTGTGTGTGTGTGTGTGGCTAGATGAGAGTGTGTGTGGGACGCCAGAGAGTCTGCAGAACGCGTGTGAGTGTGAAATGAGAAGTGAGACGTGCATGGAAAGTTCAGAAGAGAAGTGGTCTGTGGTTTCAGTCTGTTCTTAGAATTACTGAAATTGTGTTAAGAACATTGTGTGCATGTGCGGGTCTCACCTCGATGCAAAGATACACATCGAACGACTGATCGTCTCCGACTCCTTGGACCAGTCCTGTGGTGCCTGTGGTCTGATGTTTCCTCACTTCCCCACTCATAACTGGAGTTCCTAGCTGCAGTTCGTTTGCATCGACTGTTTGAAATGGAAGAAAATGGAAGAAAAACGTATAACCGCTGTTTCAGCTTCTCCTGTCGTATATGATGAGGCATTACAAAGAAATATAAAGCTTGGAAGGAAGTAGTGGAGATCGTGTCGATAACTAGCTAGTCCAGTTAGCATGCTTTGCTAATCGAATCTGAGAATGCAGCTAGAACAAAAGCAGCTCTCGCGATCAACCGGCTACGAATGCACATTCAGTCTTTGAACCTCGAGTCTTGAACCACAAAGGACAAACTACAAGAGACAAGAGACACTTGTCTTTCTCTAGCAGTAACATAGGGTTAACAGTGTGTGATCATGTTGTTCTCTCATTTTCAGGCCTCCTGCTGGTGGTGTTTCCTGCGATTCAAGCTGAATCGTCATGTAATGTTGGCTATCAGGTTTTCCAGGGAAAGTGTGAAGGTGAGACAGCTTACTCCGGTTTCCTCCCCCAGTCCAAACACATGCATGGTAGGCTGATCGGCGTGTCTAAAGTGTCCGTAGTGTATGAATGGGTGTGAATGTGTGTGATTGTGTGCCCTGCGATGGACTGGCACCCTGTCCAGGGTGTACCCCGCTTTGTGCCCGATGCTCCCTGGGATAGGCTCCAGGTTCCCCGTGACCCTGAAGAAGGAATAAGCGGTAGAAGATCGCTGGAAGGATGAAATATAATTTCACAATGACAGTAATTACTGCTATAAACTCCTTAAAAGTAGTGAAGTGATGTGAGTGGCATCTCTAAATTATCTGTAGTGTATGAGTGTGTGTGATTGTGCCCTGCGATGGGCTGTGATACACCCGGCTCCCCTGGGATAGGTTCCCGGCTCCCCACAACCCTGTGTAGGGGTAAGTGGTACAGAAAATGGATAGATGGATGGAAGGATGGAAGTTTAAACCACAACAACCCTAAAATTTTCATGTACAAAACATAATTCTTTGTCCCACACGCTTCATATTTGTCCATGTGCTTCCACTTTTTTTGCTCAGTCCTGTGAAATTCACAGCTCTAGTTTCCTACATACCTTCACCTCATCATAAACAGCTCCACCTTTCTAATGTCCACAAAGAAACAGAAAACATCTGTTCTCATCTTTCCGTTCATCCGACTGTCTCTGTGTTTCTGCTGGTTATTTTCTTCATCTTTCTATCTCACAGATGAAGACGAGTGTGGATATGAGAACACGTGTGGTGAGAACTCGGTCTGTTTTAACACAGACGGGAGTTATTACTGCCAGTGTAATAAGGGCTTCACCTCCAGAACCACAAACTTCACCGCCACCACAGGACAATGTCGAGGTGAGACATTTCCCCATCACTCCTACGCCAATTTTTCAGACTGGACAACCTCACTTTAGTTACTAATTAATCTAATTTAGAAATCTGGAAATGATACGTATTATTGATTATTATTATTAGTAATTATTGAATTATTAATAATGAATGTCATGAATGTGATGTTAGATCATTTAGTTACTGTTTTTCTCTCTTATTTTATCCCTCAGACATAAACGAGTGCATAGAGAGCAGTACGAGCCCTTGTCCTGAAAATGCAATGTGTGTAAACACAATCGGTTCTTTCTGGTGTGTGTGTTTACCTGGGTTTGAAGATAAAAAAGTAGGATCTACGTACACCTGTGCAGGTGAGAAGCTGGTTTTTAAAATTTCCACGACTTTTAATAGCATGTCGGACTTCAAACATGAGTTTAATTCCTGCTTAAAGAACTAATAATAACCCGTTCACTCTCAACAGCTTTCTGCCTTCAGCTGTAACATACATACAACTCTAACACAACAACCCAATAATCAACTAATAAACACTTACTGTGTCTGGTGTGTGAGAGAGTGTGTGTGTGTGTGTGAGTGTGTGTGCCTGTGCTTGCTTTGTAAGAGTTTACAAGTGTGCGTTCATGCAGTGTCCATGTCTGTTGTTGTTGTTGTTGTTGTGTGTGTGTGTAAATACATTTAAATGTATGTTTCTGTGTGTGAGATTGTGTGTACATGCTCATGCTTGGAGTGTGTGTGTGTGTGTGTATCCACTGCAGACATTGATGAGTGTGTGTCAAGGCCCACTGTGTGTGAACCGCACGGTGTGTGCAGAAACACACTCGGCACATTCACCTGCTCGTGTCCCACTGGGTTTCGTAACCAAGGTGACAACTATAACCTTTGTGAAGGTGAGGCCATTAGGAACATTCACTGTCAGACGGCGCTAAATTTACTTTCATGCTTAGCCATGCTAACCACTGCACACTAACCGACACACACATCAGAGTCATGGCCAGAATACTTAAAACCCCAGGTCAAGACTATGATCACTGTGATCCAGACTAAGACACAATAAGCGGTAGAAGACAGTAATTACTGCTATAAACTCCTTAAAAGTAGTGAAGTGATGTGAGTGGCATCTCTAAATTATCTGTAGTGTATGAGTGTGTGTGATTGTGCCCTGCGATGGGCTGTGATACGCCTCATGCCCGAGTCCCCTGGGATAGGTTCCAGGCTCCCCACAACCCTGTGTAGGGGTAAGTGGTACAGAAAATGGATAGATGGAAGTTTAAACCACAACAACCCTAAAATTTTCATGTACAAAACATAATTCTTTGTCCCACACGCTTCATATTTGTCCATGTGCTTCCACTTTTTTTGCTCAGTCCTGTGAAATTCACAGTTCTAGTTTCCTTCATACCTTCACCTCATTATCATAAACGGCTCCACCTTTCTAATGTCCACAAAGAAACAGAAAACATCTGTTCTCATCTTTCCGTTCATCCGACTGTCTCTGTGTTTCTGCTGGTTATTTTCTTCATCTTTCTATCTCACAGATGAAGACGAGTGTGGATATGAGAACACGTGTGGTGAGAACTCGGTCTGTTTTAACACAGACGGGAGTTATTACTGCCAGTGTAATGAGGGCTTCACCTCCAGAACCACAAACTTCACCGCCACCACAGGACAATGTCGAGGTGAGACATTTCCCCATCACTCCTACGCCCATTTTTCAGATTGGACCTCACTTTAGTTACTAATTAATCTAATTTAGAAATCTGGAAATGATACGTATTATTGATTATTATTATTAGTAATTATTGAATTATTAATAATGAATGTCATGAATGTGATGTTAGATCATTTAGTTACTGTTTTTCTCTCTTCTTTTATCCCTCAGACATAAACGAGTGCATAGAGAGCAGTACGAGCCCTTGTCCTAAAAATGCAATGTGTGTAAACACAATCGGTTCTTTCTGGTGTGTGTGTTTACCTGGGTTTGAAGATAAAAAAGTAGGATCTACGTACACCTGTGCAGGTGAGAAGCTGGTTTTTAAAATTTCCCCGACTTTTAATAGCATGTCGGACTTCAAACCGTTCACTCACAGCAGCTTTCTGCCTTCAGCTGTAACATACATACAACTCTAACACAACAACCCAATAATCAACTAATAAACACTTACTGTGTCTGTGTGTGTGTGTGTGTGTGTGTGTGTGTGTGTGTGTGAGAGAGTGTGTGTGTGTGTGTCTGTGCTTGCTTTGTGTGTGCATTTTCATGCATGTGTGTGAGAGTTTACAAGTGTGTGTTCATGCAGAGTGTCCATGTCTGTGTCTGTTGTTGTTGTTGTGTGTGTGTGTGTGTGTGTGTGTGTGTGTGTTTGTGTGTGTGTGTGTGTGTAAATACATTTAAATGTATGTTTCTGTGTGTGAGATTGTGTGTACATGCTCATGCTTGGAGTGTGAGTGTGTGTGTGTATGTGTGAGTGTGTATCCACTGCAGACATTGATGAGTGTGTGTCAAGGCCCACTGTGTGTGAACCGCACGGTGTGTGCAGAAACACACTCGGCACATTCACCTGCTCGTGTCCCACTGGGTTTCATACCCAACCTTAAAAATAACCTTTGTAGAGGTGAGGCCATTAGGAACATTCACTGATAGCTAAATTTGCTATCATGCTTAGCCATGCTAACCACTGCACACTAACCGACACACACATCAGAGTCATGGCCAAAATACTTAAAACCCCAGGTCAAGACTATGATCACTGTGATCCAGACTAAGACACAGACAAAGACTCTGAATCTTGTGACCCAGGCCTCAGAACCAGTAGAACTCAGAACCAGATGAAGGCTCTGAGCATCTGAAGATCCAGACCCAGAGCAAGATCCTGAATACTGAGTACCCAATAAAGCTCTAAGCACCAATCCCCACAGTCATATGTTGACACTTGGCAATTGAAACACCATCCTGGATCATACTCTGAACACTGAGACCCATACCAAATCTCTGAGCACCAAAACCCAGAACCAGTGAAATTAAAAAATGTGAAATTAAAACTAAATCAAGACCAAGACTTTGAGTACTGAGACCTAGACCTTTGAGTACTGAGACCTAGACCAAGGCTCTAAGGGCTGAGATCTTAGATATATATCTAAGATCTTAGATATAAGACCCACTCTCATACAAGGACTATAGTGACCCAGACACAGACCAGATTCTGAGCCCCCAAAATCCAGAACAAGACTCTGAACATGGTGACTTAGACTAAGAACAAGTCATTGAGTACTGAAACCTGGACCAAAACTATAAAACCAGAAAACGAACAAGACCCTAAACATGACAGCCCTGGACCAAGACCAGGAAACTGAGCACTATGTCATAGATAATGAATTTTAGCACTGGAACCCAGACCAAGATCGAGGGTCGGAGCAATGAGTCCGTTTCCCAACTGAAACTCTGAGCACTGATACCCAGAATCAAACTGTGAGCACTGAGATCCTTTCCTGAACCAAGGCTCTGAGTAGACCAAGACCCAGACCAAAAGGTTAAGCAGTAATATCTAAACCCAGATCAAGATAGACTTTGAGACGCCGACCTCTGAAAGCAATAAATGCAGACAAAGACCAAGATCCAAACTCTAAGCAATCATATCCAGACACCATCCCAGACAGACTTGAGCTTAAGCACTGAGATCCAGAATGATTATCTGAGTATCTCAGATGCAGAAATAATAATTTCCACATAGACCACAACTCATAATCATACCATTACCCTTACAACCAGGACCCAGGCTGTGAACGCTGAGACCAAGACCAAGATGAAGAAACTTAATAATGAGCACCAAGCCAAGACTTTGACCACTAAGACCAAGATCGAGAGCCACTATGAGAATGAATCCCAGTCCTAGACCAAGCTACGTAGCAATCTGCAACAAGACCAAGCCCAAGCCACTGAGAACTGCCCCCAGAACAACAGTCTGACCACCGAGATCCATAGAGTTACAAAGAGCCACATTCTGAACCCTAAACCTGGTCCAAGAACAAAGCTCTAAGCCCCAAGACCTAGACCAAGACTCAACAAACTGAGAGTATTTGGTGTCTCCAAATGTCAAGATGCCAAAACCACTTCCATAAAAATGCAACACACACCAACCTTGGGCTCTTTTCATTGCACACTTTCACAGTGCATGCAGCAGCATGATCTCAGATTTTTTGCTTTTTGTCATAGACATTGATGAATGCGATGGCAACGGACACGTGTGTGGTGAAGATGGCACTTGTTCCAACAGTGAAGGGAGTTACTCTTGCCTGTGTAAATCTGGTTACAGTAACTACGGCAACAATCAGACTAAATGCACAGGTGAGAAAGTGTGTAACTCATGAAGAAACATTCTAACTCATTCTTACCACATGTAGCAAAATAATCATTTCATCTGTGTGTGTGTTTTTGTGTGTGTGTGTGTGTGTGTGTGTGTGTGTAGAGTTGAAATGTAACAGGCTCAACACCACATCTGAGAAGGTAAAGATAAAAATTTGTCTACTATGTTCACATTAAACCAGAAACAATAAGAAAACAAGAAAAATGTAAAGATTTGTTGCAATCGGTCGTCTGTTTTCCATCTGCAGGATGTAGCGGCGATGGGCGGGTTGTTGAATCTGTTCATGACGAGTTGTGAGTCTTTAAGTGGTTCATCGAGGGAACGGCGCACAGGAGAAACATTACTGGAGGTGCACACACACACACACACACACACACACACTCACATGTACAAACACCAGTAACGTTTATTTGAATGCACTATTTAATGTATTATGATACAAAAATTTGAAGTATATATGATTTCAGTAGAGAACCAATCCTTAGTGTGACATTTCAGAAGGTCATCATCACATGATATCCAATGACAGTCACATGGCAGTCACATGACAGTAACTGCACATGAGAGTATTATAGGGTGCAAACCTATCTGTATTTAAGTTATCTGCCAATAGAGAGTTCACTCTATGTGTGACATCACATTTTTAGTGGTGTGTGACATCATTAGATGGTCCGAAACTCTTGCACACCATCATTAGAAAGCCCAAACGGAGCTGTGGTGTCACTAGATGTTCTAAACTCACCTCACATTGTCTCGTGGCCCAACCTCCTGAGAGGCATCGTTAGAATGTTCAAACCTCTCCATTGTGTTACATTACATCGAGGGTCCAAACCCAGCTGTGATATCAACCAAAGGGTTCACCCTGTTATTGAGAACATCAGTAGAGGTCCTGATCCTGGTGTTTCAACCTCATTTGCAAAATCATTAGACGGTCCAATCCCGCCTGTATTATGGCATCATCAGAGGGTCCAAAACTGGATATGATGTGATTAGATGCCATTCAAAACCCATGTGTGATGTCATCAGAGACCCCAAAACTCACATGTGACGTTAATATAAAATGTACAAACTAACAAGCTTGATTGTTATTTGTTTTATTGTAGATTACATTCCCATCAGGTGCACACACACACACACACACACACACACACACACACACACACACACACACACACACACCTAGTAAACCTAATCCATGTGTGTTTCCTCAGAACCTGCTGAATGTCACAGGTGGTGTGTTATCAGGTGGAAACCTGAACTCCAGCTCCACTTTGAGTGCGTTTCTTGGAGCAGTGGAGAACACGATGAGGCTCATCGCACCTCAGCTCAACAAACCCACAACCAGGATGGACACTGAGGACACTGGTACACACACACACACACACACACACACACACACACACACACACACACAACACTCACACACAGCCAACAATATAAATAAGATGTTCTCAGACTCCGGCTGCTACTGTGAGCTCACTGACCTCTCTAGGCAGAAATGCTAAACACGTCGTAGAAGTGTAAAACATGTGTCGATGATGATTTCCAGAGGCGTGGCTTACAGTCAGGAAGGATCTGACTCCGCCCACTGGACCTGTCACACTGGACACAGACACGGTGCGGCTTAGCATGAGATGGGAAACAGCAGTGGGAGCTAATTACCCAGGTACACACACACACACACACACACACACACACACACACACCATAAGCAGCTTCTTTGAATAATTACCTGTCATTGTGTTATTCAGGATTTGCATTTGTGGCGTTGGTCAGTTATAAAACTCTGAACTCCACCAACGTGTCACATCCAGTGAAGATAGACACAGAAACGTCACACAGGAACACCACCTACCTACTCAACTCTCAAGTGGTGACGGCTCTCGTCAGCAACACGGACACACACTCTCTACCTGAGCCCGTCACGCTCACCTTCAGACACAAGAATGTAAAGGAAAACACGCCGTTGCACAATACACGCCTTCGAAGGAATTATTTGTGAGATAGGATGTTCATTTCTTTCCTAAACAAAAGTAACACATTTTCTCCACGTATATATTTCTTCTCTTTACTTTAGGAGAGAGAAGTGTCCAAAGGTCTGAATTACAGCTGTGTTTATTGGGAAGAGGCCCAGGGTGGAGGGCTGTGGTCAGGCCAGGGATGTGTGAAGGCCATGTTTAATTCCACCCACACTGTATGCACCTGGAGTCACCTGAGCAGCTTCGCTGTACTAATGGCCCTCTATCCCATCGAGGTAGGGACAGCTGGATTAAACTGGATTGGGATCGAGTGGAAATGATGATTTTGTGTTAATGACACTAATTTCTCTCTCCCTCTCTCTCTCTCTCTCTCTCTCTCTCTCTCTCTCTCTCTCTCTCTAGGACACATTTGAGTTGGAGTGGCTCACGCGGGTCTGTCTCACCATATCCATCATCTGTTTATTAATTTGCATCCTGACGTTCTGGTTCTGTCGCTCCATCCAGGGAACTCGCACAACAATACACCTCCACCTGTGTCTCTGCCTCTTCATTGCCAACATCATCTTTCTCTTCTTCATATCCAGCACACAGAACAAGGTTTGTGTATGTACAGTATGTGAGGAAAGAAGCCTAGAACTAAACCTTCCAAGAAGATCTGAAAGATTTCTGTTTTTTTTTCTCTTGTGAAGGCTGGGTGCGCTTCGGTTGCAGCGTTCCTCCATTTCTTCTACCTCGCTGCGTTCTCCTTCATGCTGCTGGAAGGAGTGCAGCTCTACCGTATGGTGGTTCGGGTTTTCCACACCACGCTCCGCCAACTCTACCTGTACGCTGTGGGATATGGCGTTCCTCTCACCATTGTCATCATCTCTGCCATCGCCTTCCCATCTGGCTATGGCACTGAGCGCCAGTGAGTGTGTGTGTGTGTGTGTGTGTGTGTGTATTAGATACAAAGCAAGAGCATTTTTGCCAGTGACTGGTGTGTTTATGAGAGCACCAATCAGATTGATATAAATGTGAAGATTACAATATTAGAAGGAAAACAAACAAAAAAGATTGTTTTGATCTCTTAATTTTGTGTGTGTGTGTGTGTGTGTGTGTGTGTGTGCAGCTGCTGGCTCTCGCTCGACCAAGACTTCATCTGGAGTTTCTTTGCACCAGTCTGCATCATCATCTTCCTCAACAGTTTCTTCTTCGTCATAACTGTCTGGAAACTGGTGGAAAAATTCTCCAGCCTCAACCCAGACCTCTCCAAACTAAAAAGACTCAGGTGTGTGTGTGTGTGTGTGTGTGTGTATTTTTGAAGTGGTGATATAGTAAATGTATATAATAATTCTTATATAATAGAATCTTTCTCTCACTCCCCTCTCTGATTTTTTCTTCTTCCCAGGTTGTTCCTCCTGACTGCTGTAGCTCAGCTGTGTGTGTTGGGTGGGATGTGGGTTTTTGGTTGTTTCCTCTTCCAGGAGGAGGGAACGCTGGTGATGGCATACCTCTTCACTCTGTTTAACAGCCTGCAGGGGGCGCTCATCTTCATCATGCACTGCCTCATGAGCAAACCGGTGAGGCACAATATTTATAGTCACTTGTGTATTGCTGTTTTACTGTTTTAGCCCAGTAACCCTAACCTCAACCTCAGTAACCTCAACCGCAGTAACTTCAACCGCAGTAAACTCAACCTCAGTAACCTCAACCACAGTAACCTCAACCTCAGTAACCTCAACCTCAGTAACCTCAACCACAGTAACCTCAACCTCAGTAACCTCAACCTCAGTAACCTCAACCAAAGTAACCTCAACCTCAGTAACCTCAACCTCAGTAACCTCAACCGCAGTAACCTCAACCTCAGTAACCTCAACCTCAGTAACTCTAACCTCAACCTCAGTAACCTCAACCGCAGTAACTTCAACCGCAGTAACTCTAACCTCAGTAACCTCAACCTCAGTAACCTCAACCTCAGTAACCTCAACCTCAGTAACCTCAACCTCAGTAACTCTAACCTCAGTAACCTCAACCTCAGTAACCTCAACCTCAGTAACCTCAACCGCAGTAACTCTAACCTCAACCTCAGTAACCTCAACCTCAGTAACCTCAACCGCAGTAACCTCAACCTCAGTATCTCTAACCTCAACCTCAGTAACCTCAACCGCAGTAACTTCAACCGCAGTAACTCTAACCTCAGTAACCTCAACCTCAGTAACCTCAACCTCAGTAACCTCAACCTCAGTAACTCTAACCTCAGTAACCTCAACCTCAGTAACCTCAACCTCAGTAACCTCAACCTCAGTAACTCTAACCTCAGTAACCTCAACCTCAGTAACCTCAACCTCAGTAACCTCAACCGCAGTAACTCTAACCTCAACCTCAGTAACCTCAACCTCAGTAACTCTAACCTCAACCTCAGTAACCTCAACCTCAGTAACTCTAACCTCAACCGCAGTAACTCTAACCTCAACCTTAGTAACCGCAACCGCAGTAACCTCAACCGCAGTAACTTCAACCTCAGTAACCTCAACCTCAGTAACTCTAACCTCAACCTCAGTAACCTCAACCTCAGTAACTCTAACCTCAACCGCAGTAACTCTAACCTCAATTTCAATAACCTCAACCTCAGTAACTCTAACCTCAATCTCAGTAACTCTAACCTCAGTAACCTCAACCGCAGTAACTTCAACCTCAGTAACCTCAACCTCAGTAACTCTAACCTCAACCTCAGTAACCTCAACCGCAGTAACTCTAACCTCAACCTTAGTAACCGCAACCGCAGTAACCTCAACCGCAGTAACTTCAACCTCAGTAACCTCAACCTCAGTAACTCTAACCTCAACCTCAGTAACCTCAACCTCAGTAACTCTAACCTCAACCGCAGTAACTCTAACCTCAATTTCAATAACCTCAACCTCAGTAACTCTAACCTCAATTTCAATAACCTCAACCTCAGTAACTCTAACCTCAATCTCAGTAACTCTAACCTCAGTAACCTCAACCTCAGTAACTCTAACCTCAATCTCAGTAACTCTAACCTCAACCTCAGTAACCTCAACCTCAGTAACTCTAACCTCAACCGCAGTAACTCTAACCTCAATTTCAGTAACCTCAACCTCAGTAACTCTAACCTCAATCTCAGTAACTCTAACCTCAATTTCAGTAACCTCAACCTCAGTAACTCTAACCTCAATCTCAGTAACTCTAACCTCAACCTCAGTAACCTCAACCTCGGTAACTCTAACCTCAATCTCATTAACTCTAACCTCAACCTCAGTAACCTCAACCTCAGTAACTCTAAAGTCAACCTCATTAACCTCAACCTCGACCTCAGTACCTAAAACTTTAACCAGTTTTCTGTTATTCCTGTCAGGTGAGAGAGGAATATAAGAAATTTTTTGGCAGAGTTTGCACATCAAAGAAGAAGAGATATTCTGACTGGAGCACCAATCAGTCCAGCAACAGTCAGGTATGGCCTGTTGTGTGTGTGTGTGTGTTTGTGTGTGTGTGTGTGTGTGTGTGATATTTAATGATCATTTCAGGCTCAGTAATAATGACATTTGAACGTTTGACCTTTTCAGCGGCCTCTCAGGAGTGCTCCGAGCACAGGAGAATCCCAGATATGAAGCCAGAAACCATTTCAAGTTGCATTGGACTTTTCTACAGCCGGAGGACTTACAGTAGAAATCTTCATAAAAGTGATGCACCTTTTCAGTCATGCTAATGGACAAAGACAAGGGACAACCCTCCTCTTCTATTCAGCCAATGGGAACAGATCTACAAATGCATATTTCTTCCCTCTAGCCAATAGGAATTGTCTGCAGAAATACTCTGTCCGGCTAATTGGAATAAAGCCAGAAGTGGTTACGCTAATTCTTCCATTCAGTGAATTGCAGTGGCCACTAGCTTTGACTTGCAAGCAATGAAAAGAAAGACTCTTTAGGTTTCCACTTTCGCCAATTGAGGGGGAAAATAGAAACAAAAACCATACTCCTCCTGTCCATAGCTGAGACAGACTTAAGCTGTTTAAGGATGTCCACTTCTGAGCCATTCAAGATGGAGGGAATGAACTATTTATATAATAATATAATATAATATAATATCTAACAAGTCTGCCATATGATGATGCATTCCTACCTATCACTTTATGCTTATCTGTGGTTAAAAAAACAAAGGGTACTTTAGATGGACAAACAAATATCCAACAGAGTCCATCATTTAAATGCTTCAATACATGTATTTATTTATTTTTCAAAAATCAAGAATAAGATCTTCCAAAATTGACCAAGTGTTCAAGCGTTGAAACCTTATTTTGCTAGCTAGCTTCAACCCAAAAGCACAAACTTGAGCCTGTGCTTTTCTACTCCATACACTGTTGGGAAAATTTCTATGTAACATTAAAATAAAACTTGCATCTTCCAACTTTTACGATTGTTTCGCTTACAAATTTTTAACGTAAGACCGTTCCTTGTCAGCAGAACCCAGTTTAGATCTTCCTTAACGGTTCGTTTTTCATGAATAGTATCTTTAACTAGTTTCAGACGTGCAGTAGGGTCCACCTGGAGTCAGCGTCATGGGTTCGTTCTTGAGACGGCAACAAACAACCAACTGTAGCGTGAGTAGTGTCATATGTTGGAATCGAATATGGTGTCGAAACTGTTTGAATAAAGAAACCAAATACCATGTGGGAAGGATATTTATGGGTTTTTTTTTTGTTCTCTATGAGGATTTTGCTCTTCTTAAAATATTAAGCTAAATCAAATGTATTTACTGCTTTGGTAAAGATTCAGATCAAAATGATTCTTGACGGTGGACTCGGACATTTGGACCCTGCTGTATGCACACTGATTTTTATCAGAGAGCACTTTTATTCGTATGTCTGGAGCTTTGTTTATATTTTCCTATCTTATGAATGTGGAATTTACTTTATATTTGCATTTTTTTATTTTATTTTAAAAACACTGTTGTATATTTTGAAGGGATTTTTTTCAATTATTATTATTGTTACATTTCCAGGTATGCATATACATTTTTTATTTTATTTTTTGTTAAAAACCAATCTTTTGAGGTAGTATTGTTAAGTAAATAAGCTCAGGGTGAGACAAGCCCCTGATTTGGTACTGATGCCTTCTGCAGACTTAATAAAAAGACATTTTAATGTACTTTGCATTGTTCCATTTTTGTTTTCTTCATTAGGGTCAACGCTTTGTTAGTTAAAGTCATACCACTTGTGAAAATGAAATGGTTGTGTTGGTGTGTTTCAACCGCTTGAAAGAGGCTAAATCGGGTGTGTCAGTGCTGTAAAACATGGGACGTAGGATGGGAAACACATATAAACACATTTATTATCAGTACTGCTCAAGTAGATTTAGTTTTAACATTGGTACCACAAACTACTGCACCTTTTCCTTTGTATTTCAGTGTCTAGTTACTGTCACCACCCTGAAGATGATGATTTTTATCTCAGTTGAAGTTAATAAGACCAAAATAACGCAGCTTGTCGTGTTACTGAGAAACCGTAAAGGAGCGTAAACTCTTCTGTTCTGAAGACGTCGGAAACGTAAAGTTACAGCTTTCCCTCTGACACTGGAGAGAATCCAATCCGTAACCGTTACATAAACGCCTCCTTATTGAAAACGTCACATCACCATATCAGCGATTACACACTACAACAGAAACGATAGCACGGCCAAACGAGCGCGTTAATAATATAAACCTGCACTATTGTCCGAGTTGCTGTTGTAGAAAATTAATCAACACCTTCTGACCAATCACGATCCAGAACTCAGCAGCGCTGTGGTGTAATTTAGCCTAGCTAGCCTAGTTTAAAGCCATTCAATTCAAGAGAGCAGTCACGAACAGGTTAATAAATATATAACTCAAACGTAAAGAGCCGCTGCTTTTGGCCTACGTATTCTCAGCGTTACACGACAATATTTTAAAAAATAATAATAAATAATTACCATTAAAATGTGTAATTTTTTGCATGAATAGAAACGTCTTTAAAGTCTTAATCATCACCTGCAACTTTCTCTTCCAGTGTGATCAGTGAAACCTCAGTTTATAACAGAACCTCTGGCTTCTTGGCTTTTTCGGTGTCCGGATAAAACGTCAACTATCGCTACACGGATGACATGATGATCGGTTTATAGCATGAGCACAAAACTCTTTTCTGGCTAAGAGTAACAAGGACAAATAAAAGTGTTAAATAACTGAAACAAATCTGGCACAGGAGAGTTTATAATATTAGAGAACAGGGATGTAATGGAAGACTGACTCACAAAACTCTCTGCTGTAGTATGTTCTTTAATGTCTCCAGCTCCCCCTGCAGGACGCACAGAGCAGCTGCGATGAGACACATTAATACACATGTGTACATTCATGTACAGTGTGTCAACAGCTGCATGGTGTGTGTAGTGTCTGTATGTTCAATGTTTATATCTGCCTGTCTGAGGAACATCAACATTTGCTAACAACATGTATGTGTGTGTGTGTGTGTACCCTGCAGGTTCTATATAGAGCATGTCAGGCATGCGTGTTTCTCTGTGTGTGGGTTATTATAAACTACCATATCAGCTGCATGCGTGTAGTTTCTTTACTGTGTGTCGACAACATGATGTATACTCCACATGAGTAAATGTAGACTCCAAACACAGTTCATAGGTTGTTGTTTTTTATTATACAGAACATGCAGCACAACGAATGTTTATCGTGTATCGAATGCTAAAACAAAGTTAATAAAATAGGAACTTTATGAAGCTAAAATGTAGAAGTTTCCCCTTGAAGTTATTGTACATGCTGTTATGAGGTGGAGGGTCACTCTTGGTGGTACTCATTCAGAAATTTTAACAGCAAACAGCAACTTGCAGAACATACCGTAACTTTATTCGACTCCTGAAATGAAAACCTCGTGGAACGTTCTGGCGAGCTTTCTATTTAATGTGACTTGAGTAAGCAAGCTGACTGTTGGGTTTGATACACTCCAGAAAGATGATAAACTTCGTCTGAACATGATACAAGAATCTACTATAAAGCTGGACGTACTTACAATGCTACTGGTATAGCATGGGTTATAGCAGGGGTGTCCAATCGTATCCGGAAAGGGCTGGTGTGGGTACAGGCTTTCTTTCAAAACAAGCAGGAGACACACCTGATTCCACCTGTTTAATCAGTTGATCTTGGCTTTCAATAGACTCAGGCGTGGCTTCTGCTTGGTTGGAATGAAAACCAGCACTCACACCGGCCCTTTCCGGATACGATTGGACACCTCTGGGTTATAAGGAGCAAGGGTTCTTTATATTAAAGTATAATACTTTTGTTGACAGAAATATAGCTTTATTTTGGATCTCAGTAAGGCAGTGTTTAGGTTGGGATAAAACCAAACAGTGCATCTTCTATTAGTATCATGAGCTTGGTGCTTGTCCCATAATCAAGGTTCCCAGGTTCAGTGTTTAAGTCCAGGGTACTACAGCAACTGCAAATCAGAAATTCCCAACGCAGTTAACTAATTTCACCAGAGAAGACTGAGAAAAAGAATAAAAACCCTTCTTTTCTCTCTCACTTTTCACTGTTCAACATCATATTAATGAGACATCCAGCAGAGTAGTAGAGATGCTGGACTCATAGTCCCAGAATGCAATGCAGCTGGACAGCGTTGAGTTATGGAAGATACTCCTCTCTATAAGGATTCTATAGCAATCTATATAATGATGAGTGGATTGTGGTGTTAGCAAGAAAGTTTGGAAACTGATCTGTTTGAGCAGAATGTACAGATGGGGAGGCGAGAGACCTGGACAGATTAAAGGACTAAAGAGCCGCTGCACTACCCTCTTTAGGCAGTTGAAGATAGGATTAGACTCAGCACTATCAGGAGGTAATCAAACAGCATTATGGGAAATGTAGGAAACCATTAACCAAAGAAAAAAATATAATTGTAAAAAAAAAGCTTAAAATTTCAATACATTGTTAAAGATGACATGTTAGTTATAAAGATTAATATGCAAAGCATGTTAATCAAATAAAGATAATAAGGCTTCCAGCAATCCATTGTGTACTAATGCTTTCTCTAATGATAATCAGATAGGATGCGTCATAAACTAAGAATGCTCTGATTATACAATCAATGTCTAATCATAATCTGAACAAAAACAAAACAATGACATCCGAAGTCCTGTGAGGACTGTGGAAGTCATGGCTTGACTGATTACACCACCCTTTACACAGACGGCAAGATCTTCAGTGGGATTCGGCTCAATGGAAAAAAGCAAGGGTACATTTTCTCAGTGAATGTGTACTGATATGATATCATCGTGACATTAGTGTCAGGATCACTGAAGACCACCTGCTTTTTCGTCATGTCCAGAAAAACGCACACTTTCTTAAGCTTGGGTGATACTGAAGTCCAAGAGCATTTACCCTTAATATAACTTACAAGCATAGAACAGTTGGATAGGTTTTGCAATCTTTTAGTGGATTCAGTAACAACTCCCAGAGCCCAGTGTTCGCAGTGTTCCAAATCCACCTGCCAGGTGTGCACTCCTGAGCTGAACCCTTCTGAGCCCAGGATGTAACAGAAGCGTTTTTCTGGAGAGGTCAGTAACACATTTCCTGAACAAGCGATACTTGTCAAATCTGGAGATACCACAAAGTTAGTTGATTCGGTATTTGGGTCCAGAATTACTGGATCTAAAAATGCCAAAACAAACAGGTGCCATTTATATAATTTTGATACTTACACGTTTAATATTAAGAACTGCACTATTGTATTATATCTTATATACATTATTTCTTGACTCAAAGACAGTGAGTAAATTTACAGAAAGTAAATTAAAAGAAAGTAAATGTAAGTTCAGAACCAGAATTGGTGTGTTTGTTCTGCGCATATGTCATATCACAGCGAGCCAGTGACTACATTTCCCATCTTGCATGGCGTCCTACAAATATGACCGCCATGGACTGCAAATCCCAGAACACTCACATTCATCCTAATCATGCACACCTGCATCCTATTCACAGCACTCACAACTACTCTATAAAAGAGACTTTTATAACTAAGACTTCGCAAATATTACACTCAGTTTTCTAGTCTCTCTCGAATTTCCAAGCCTTATCTCCTGTTTGCTTTTCTGGTTATTGACTTTGCTTACCCTGTTGACCTCGATTCTCTGCTCTGCCTTGTTTAGCCTGTCTGCCTGGTCATTTGACCCTAGTCTGCCTTGGACTTTGAGGTTGGAGAATACATGGCAAGGGATCTGAGACAGTTCTTCCATACAGAATCTCTCCAGATCCTTCACATTTTGAGGTCCACACTGGTGGACTCTCCTCTTCAGTTCACCCCTGAACTGTTCTATTGGGTTCAGGTCAGGGGACTGGGACGGTCAGAGCAGGACCTTGATTTTATGGTCAGAAAACCATTTCTGTGTTGATTTTGATGTATGTTTTGGACCATTGTCCAAAGATCCAACCACGGCCCATTTGAAGCTTTCTGGCAGAGGCAGTGAGGTTTTCATTTAATATCTGTTGATATTTGATAGAGTCCATGATGACATATATCCTAACAAAATGTCCAGGTCCTCTATCAGAAAAACAGTCCCAAAATATTAAAGATCCACCTCCATATTTAACCGTGGGCATGAGGTACTTTTCCATATGGCTACCTCTCTGTGTGCCAAAATCTATTTTTATTTATTTATTAATTTATTTTTTGCACCAAAAAGCTCTACTTTGATTTCATCTGACATAAAACCTGATCCCATTTGAAGTTCCAGTAATGTCTGGCAAACTGAAGATGCTCGAGTTGGATGAGAGTAATGGCTTAAATCTGTTCCAATTCTTGGTTGTAACACAAAAATGTGGAAATGTGCGGCACTGGATTTACGAAAGAAATACTACAAAAGCCTAAAGTATATTTGTGCTCATTCACTTACAGTAAGGACAGAGGTGCTTCAACTTCTCCCACACTTTGTATCTCAGATTCCCCATGTGTTTAGACACATCGATTAAAGACACTAAATCAAGCTTTGGATCTGGTACTGTGAACTTAACTCTGAAACACACAAACATAGATAGGTAGACATATCATAATAGATGTGCAGCTTAGCAACATTGCTCAGCCTTAACTACATCAACTAGTTATATTGTATTAGGAAATTATAGAGCTAGAGCTAAAATAACCCAAACACTATTTAGAGGTGGTATGGAGAATATTGCCCAAGGTGGATAGAATTCATCCATCCATCCATTTTCTGCACTGTTTATCCTACACAGGGTCACAGGAGAGCCTGGAGCCCATCCCATGGAACTTGGGGAACACAAGAGTACCCAGAAAAAACCGCTGAAGCAAGGGGAGAACATGCAAACTCCGCACGCACAGGGCGTAGACAAGATTCAAACCCCCAAACTTGGAAGTGCACCACACACATGCTAACCACTAAGCCAACGTGTTCCCTTTGTTTCTTTAATTTGGGGCAGAAATGAACACACATGGATGTCTAGTTCTTTTTCCACCCAGCACTGATGTATGAAAATAATGAATTTTACCTCTCCTCCATATCTCTGAAGTTCTGTGAACAACAACAACAAAAAAAAGAAAACAGACTTTATGAATAGCTTTCCTCTCTCATGAGAAGAACACATCTGAAAACAACAGATAAAATGCGTACATGTAAGAAAAGCTTCGCATCATGCTTTAGGTCATCTTTCATTTTTTTTATTTGTTCAGATAATGAAGTATGCAATCCTTCAACTTCTGCAATCTTCTCCATAATCTTCTCCCGCTTCCTCTTCTGTTCGTCTCTTAGTGCAGATAATCGAGCCTCCTCTTCCTCTCGGAGGAGCTGATAAAGCTTCTTAAACTCCTCTTTTATCTGTGTCTCTGTCTGTTGGCCCTGAGCCTGCGAAAGATGACAAATCCCTGTGTTTTTCCCCCCAATAAATACCATATGTTATTATATTATTTCATTTCACAAATATCAAATACCTGGAGTTTTGTAGCTATGGTGACGAAAGTGGCCTTTTTGAGAATGAAGGTTTGCAGCTTGCTCCCAAGCTCAAGTTTATTCTGAAATAAAGATGTTATTTTAGATATAAAATAAATATATAAAATTTAGTGTACAATCTAAAGAAGACATGTATGTGGACACCTGGTCATCACATACATATGGGCATGTTTAACATCCAATTCCAAAAGCATGGTCATTAATATTGATTTGGACTCTTCTGAAAAATGCTTTCCAGAAGATTTTGGAGCGTAGCTGTGCGGATTTGTGTTCATTCAACCACAAGAGCATTAGTGAGGTCAAGCCCATAGTATTATTGCTGTACAAAGACATACAATGACAGCATACAAAGACATTCAACATAATTATGTGCTTCAGACTTGGTGTCAGGAGTTTGGGGAAGGACCACATATGAGTGTGATGCTCAGGTTTCCTCATACAAATAGAAAAAATCAGGAAGGGGGCAAATACCTTTTCCCAGAACTGATAGAACGTTATTAATTATCTGGAAAAAATTAATACTGAAACTACTTTACCATGTGTTCCTCAGCTGCTTTGTCGATGCTGCAAAAGTTGTGCTTTTTATGGTCCTGAGACACACATTCCAAACACACCAGCTTCTGGTCATCTGTGCAGAAGAGCTCATGCTTCAAACCATGAACGTCACAGAGCACACCTTGATTTTGTGCTGAAATCCTGCGTCTCTTCTCCTCCACGAACGACTCGCACGCGCCCTTAAGAGACAGATTTTTCAACGGAGAACGTTTTGTCGTCTCTCTGCAGAGAGGGCATACCTTCAGCGGCTTCTGACACCAGATGCTCTCGAGACACTCCTTGCAGAAGCTGTGAGTACAATGCAGAATCACTGGATCCTTAAAGACTTCCAAACAAATAGAGCATTTGAGGTTTTCTTCCAGATCAGTACGAGAAGACGCCATAACTTCTTCTGGTTCTTGGTTGTAAGGTCTATCTCGGTGTGTTTCCTCTGTTACAGCCTTCACGTTCAGAGAAATGAAACTGAAAGTGTTGAAACTGTTTGTAGGAATTGTATTTGGTTTGCAAATGGTTGAGACCGAACCTACAAGATGAGGCGTTTCACTTACAGGTCCGTGAAATTGTACACCAATCTGTTGTAACCTGTTATATACCAGACAAGGCAGCACATGTACACCCAAACAAATCAGACAAGAAACCCCAAACTCCGATGTTTCTTTCACTCCTCAATCCTGCAATCCTCAACTTTTAACTAGGAAATCAACTGCTCTACTTTTATCGAGGAAGCACTGGTTGTTTAACTTCTCTCCAATTTGAAACGTCCTTTGACATTTACCCTGAAAAGAGGAAGTATGAGAAATCAAAAAGAGACCAACAAACCCACAGTGTAATGGTCAAATATTTTCTGCTTATGGACCCAAACTATATGGTATTAGGTTAGCTAATAGTAATCAGTTTGTTTGGAACCGACATATTCCTGCTTTCTGTGTAAGGATTGGCTATGAGTTTTTACTTACAGGTTCTACACTACTTGAAGATGTTTGTTGTGAGGGTTGATCGGTATTGTAGTGACTGGAATGGATATACAATGTATACAATTATGCTATACATATCACCTGCAGGTGTCGCTATTTGATCTGAAGCAATTTTCAAACGTAATTAAGGGTTCACATTGGATTGAAACTCCAGAAAGACTTCTTCAGAAAGGTTCTTCAGTCTGGACCAACAGTGCAGCGAGTTCATACAGTAAAATGCTACTGGATGAACCCAGTTATTACGAATACTAAAAATGCCAAGATAAACAAACAAACTTATACCAATCAGAAGCAGCATCCGGTTTCCGTATCCTAGAAACCAGGTTCATGGAAACCTACAGTATGTCCTGTCATCTTCATGTACTTTTATCTATTTGTTTATTTTGGGGGGATTTTTGCATATTTTACTCCTTTCTATTTTGATTTTTTTCACCTTTAATAAACACCATTATAATTTTAATGAGACGTTACAAACCGTTACAACGTGAACTCAGAGATCACTTGAATAACTCACCTGGAATTACACTTCCATTCAGGTAATTTATCTCTTTTTGTCTTTACGTTGTAGGTTAGTCCTCTGAACAGCATCTTCTGTTTAGTTAATGCTTTTGAACACCATTTTACAGTGCCCGAGATATTTATTTTACAATTCATGCAGCTAATGAATCGATACAATTTATTTATTCGGATTTTTTTAAATTTCCAAACATTCTTTATTATTATTATTATTATTATTATTATTATTATTATTATTATTTTATTAAAGTTTACGTGATACTGGGAAGTGGTGAGAATCTATTTTAATTTATTATTACAGTTAAATAAACCCTATCACAATCAAATACGCACAGAATCAAATCACATTTAATCAAATTAACCCGAATAAAGAACCCTAAAAGCATCTAATAAACCCTGTTCTTTTCTTCGATATTTAAAGCCCCTCGCCTTGTAGTTTTACAAGAATTGTAGGTTATAGTTAATTCAACTCACTACATGCAATCAACGAAACTGTCATATCACGGCAAACCAGGGACTCCGTTTCCCATAAGACACCTCCGCTTACAAACATGGCTGCCACGCAGTACAACTCCCAACCCAACACACAGACATGTTCACAATCCCTGGAATTCGCATCATACACACCTGTCGCCGATTGTGAAACAGTAAGTTTAGCATAATTCCATTCATCCATCCATGTTCTATACCACTTATCCTACACAGGGTCACAGCTGAGCCTGGAGCCTCTTCCAGATGACTCCGGGGCATGAGTCAGGGGACACCGAAATTGTTTGCAAAAGTACAAATGAGCTCATACACCTTCTGGAACTGTTTTCTAATTCCACTGTACATCATATAATGT
Source organism: Ameiurus melas (assembly GCA_012411365.1). Taxonomy (NCBI): domain Eukaryota; kingdom Metazoa; phylum Chordata; class Actinopteri; order Siluriformes; family Ictaluridae; genus Ameiurus; species Ameiurus melas. The sequence goes on along the minus strand of CM022772.1, from coordinate 21,799,584 downwards.
GGATCAAAGTTCACATGTACAGTATGTTCAGTATGTTAGTGTTTAATAACGAAGAACAGATGATGCCGATCCCTTGGTGCTTGGGCCCACAAATTGCTCCATGCAGTTTTTCATTAATGTAGTGTAGTAGAAGTGTGCATCAGGACTATACAGGAGTAGTAGCTGGAGTTTATTTATTCCTCTGTATCCTGATCACTGTAGCTGTGGATTAAATAGACGAGCTGCACAAATGGTTCATTAGTACGAGCACGTGGATCAGCTGACTAACAGCATGAATTTAACTCTGTATATTTATAACTCTTTTTCCGCTGACTCAGAAAGAGGAAGTGAGCATTTTCATCACTTTGTGCTCAAAATGTAAATGAAGATGGCACTGAGGCAGAGAAACTGTTACTGATGAACATATTGCTAACTTTGAAGACGGCACAGTGGTTGAGGCAGGTGTACGCTGGTGAACATAAGTGATAAATCATTATGAAAATCCTCCACATCTTCATCCTCTGCCTGATCACAGGTAAGGAATATGTTTAATAATATTTATCATCACTATGTTTTTTTTTGTTTTTTTTTAATAAAAGGTGGAGCAAGACTTCAAGGAACACGTAGGTGGTGCAGTAGGTAGCATTGGCACCTCAAAGCTCCAGGGTCCCAAGGACTCTTCTGAGCTCAGTTACTGTCCGTGTGGAGTTTCTCATGATCTCCGTCTGTCTGTGTGGGGTTCCTGTAGGTTCTCAAGTTTCCTCCAACATGCTGGTAGGTCAACTGGCTAAGATAAATTGCCCCAGGTATGAATGATAAGCTCTGGGTCCACCACCACCCTGAGCATGATAAAGATAACTGAATCAATCAATTTCAGCCATCGTCAGCAAATGAAAAAGCAGGTTTGAAAACCCTGCCCCCAAAAGAAAACCCAGTAGGGAGACATTTATGAGCCTAAAGAGTCTACTCTTTATTACGAGTACAAACTCCAACTAAAGTGCTTTTTCTTAAAAAATAATGCTAGTCATTTACGCTCATGTGCATCATGTTTACGATTTGAAATTGTTTTTAGTGAGAACTTTGGCGAATAGAACAGTGACTGCCTACACAGGGGGAGGAATCAACATCAAGTGCAGATATGAAGATGTACACAAAGACAAAACAAAATACTTCTGTAGGGGAGGAACACAGATGGGATGTTTGTATCAAATAAACACAGAAGCACACAAGGAATGGACGCATAAGGACAGGTTCTCGATTCAAGACACCAGAAGTGCGGGATTCTTCAGCGTCTTGATCAGAGAGCTGACCGTGCAGGACACTGCAACATACAGCTGTGTTGTTGTTGCCTCTGGTCAAACATCAAACTCCACTGAAGTGAAGCTGAACGTCATAGAAGGTGAGGAGATCTTAATCTACCGTTTAGCAGTAGAACCACACGGTAAACAACCTGTGAGGAAAACTCCACCCGGAATATTAATCATTATAATTAACATGATCGTCAACGGTGTTAGCTTGTTGCGTCATTACTTGAGTCAGTTCTTAAACAATGTATCGTTTGGTTTATTACACACTTCCCATTTATTGTCAGTACGACATCACTGTATACATGTCCTGATGGTTCTGTTTTGATTGACAGATCTCTCCTATGAGAAAGCCATCAGTAAGACTGTCCTTGTAGGAGGGAACCTGACCATCAGCTGTAAATACCCAAACTCCCACAGGAGTGAGCCCAAGTTTTTCTGCAAGATGTTGCACAGTGGTGTTTGTACTTATAAAACATCGGTTAAAGAAAGTAGAGGAGCTGTAAGAGAGGGGAAAATCTCTCTGGACGATGACGGAAAAACGCAAGTGTTCACTGTGAGCATAATGCATGTGAACGAGCGGGACTCGGGGGAATACTGGTGTGGAGTTGAAGCAGCTGGGGAATCTGAAGGCGCATACAAGGTCTACATCATACGCATCGACGTGACGGTCACCGGTGAGTCTGTATGGGCAAAAAAGTGAACAGGCATGGCTTTAAATGCGCGTTACCACAGATTTAGATCATTGATATTTAGTGTTAGCTGATGGAGTGTATTAGTTTCTGGCCAACAGTTTCATGTTCTGCACATGGTGCAGTATTCTCCGTAGGTCATGTGAATTATCAGATATATAAATAGTGTTTAAATAAGGAACTGAAAGGAGCTTATTTTCTCTATGGTGAGTGTTTTAGCTAACAGTAAATATCTGATATATATATATATATATATATATATATATATATATATAATATATATATATATATATATATATATATATATATATAAAATATCTATCTATATATATATATACTCTAGCAAGCTGTTTCTCAACAACAGTATTGTTTTTGGAGATACTGTCAGTGTTGCAATGTGCAGTATTTTATAGCATGTTTAATGTATGGGATATAACCAGCGTGCTTTTTGAAGAATATTATCAACACTAGCGTGATGTGATGCAGCCTATATGGTTGCCAAGACACCTACAGGGTTGGAGTTTCGCATCTTACCTCCACACTGTGTGTGCAGAGTTTGTATGTTGTCCCGATGTTTCCGGGGTTTCCTCCGGGTACTTTGGTTTCCTCCCCGAATCCAAAGACATGTGTTATAGGCTGGTTGGCATATCTAAATTGTCCATAGTGTGTGAATAGGTGTGTGTGTGAGTGTGATTGTGTCCTGGAGTGGGTTGTCAATCGTAGGATTGGTGGTTTGATTCCTGAACATGACTCCACATGCCGAAGTGTCCTTAGGCAAGACACTGAACCCCAAGTTGCTCCCGATGGCAGGCTAGCGCCTTGCATGGCAGCTCTGCTACCACTGGTGTGTGAGTGGGTGAATGGATGAATGGGTGAATGGGTGAATGACAACAGTGTAAACGCTTTGTAGAACCACTAAAAAAGCGCTAAATAAGTGCAAACCATACATCACAACTGTCACGTTAACTGGGTGGAGTTAGCAAATGCAGCTAAAAGCTTCAATGAGAGGCAGACAGACAAATCCAAAAGGTTAGACAGAAATGTAGTCAGGTGATCTACAAACAACATAAATTAGGCTAGTCAAGGAGTAAAATGAGAAACTGGATTCAAAACCATGAAATGCGGACAAGGAGGCGGCTCTGGCTTCCAAACGGAAAAAAAAAAACACAGTTACTGCTCTGGCGCGAGGGGAAATCTCTGACAATAATACGAATCATGTATCATACAAATGCCTTCAAGTATCGTGATATAATATTTTTGTCATATTGGTCATCAATCTCAATAATATGCCTTTCTATTATAGATCCACGTGATAGAGTTTCACAACGACCTTCATCCTTGTCATCATCATCAACAAGCACGCATCAATTTCCCACAAATTCAAACAAATCTTCAACATCTCTTCCTGTACCAACTTCTCTTAAGACTGGTGAATGTTTAAACCTGAATCACAGATCAGTGGATACGTAAAGGTGACTCATTGATTCACAACTGTGTTTCTCTTCCCTAATCTCCAGTTTTCATCATTGTTTCTGTCATCCTGGCCATGCTTCTGGTTCTTCTGATCGCGATCTTCACTGGGATTTTCTGGAGGAGTAATACATCTCAAAAATCTCACACTCGCCACACTGCACACACCTCCATCAAGTTTCTAACTACGTTCAGTTACGTGGGACTGATTTAGGACCAGTTCTCTATCCACATGTCTATATCACATGTCCTTTGATAATATATTTGTATTTCTTTTTAGACACTCTAATCAAAAACTGATTACAATGAATACATATAGGATACAAATATGCTTTTAATCAAGCAGATGAAGTGCCAGCTTCTACTCCAGCAATCAATATGACATTAGAATGCGTGTTCTAGATTAAAATCGTATTATGGATGTAATTGAATTTAAAGATTTGAAAATATAGTTCTGTTACCCCACTAGAGGGCAACATAAAGCAGTAAACTCTCAGCTGTAAACTCTCATCAGGAAGCTAAAAATCTGACAGCAAAATCCATTTCAGTTCTAGGATGTAGGTACAAAATTGTGAAGTTCGAAGGAGTGAATACTTATGTAAAACCCTTCATCTTTTCAAAACATAATTTAGGAAGGTTTGTGCCATTTGTGGGTGATATATATCCAATCTGTTTGCATGTTCGGAATGGACATTTCAGATAAAAATGTTTATAAACAAACACATTTAAGCTGATTTTTATTTTTGGGTCCAGAATCAAGAGTCAAAGTTGCTAAATCCACCACATTGGGTGGGATTTGATTGAAAAAGAAGAAAAAAACCCAGCTCTGCCTTTTAAATTTAAACTTTCGCGTTCACGTTTCATGTCAAACAATTCAGAATTATTTTCAAAGTTGCCAAGGTTCATGTGTACATGTGTCCAAAAGACTGAAAACACAATATTCAGTGATTTGTCAGTATTGCTTGTAATTACTAATAATTCAATAGTGACATTGATCATTTTTTTTTGAAAACAGGGATGGATCCTATTCTCTCAGTTCCGAGAACCATCCATGAGGTGAGTAATGATTTTGTTTTAAATGAGTTCACTAAAACAATGGAATTCTCACCACTGATAACCGTAATATCTGTGCTCTCAGGTTCCCTCTGCTGGCATCAGACGCCTTTCTAACACACTTTACTCCACTGATCATTTACCCACAATCCCTGCTGATTCTTCACATGCTGTTTACGCTAACATTGGATTACCCACAATTCACTAAGATGCTGTTTATGCTATAACACAACGGCCATCAGATCCTGATCAGTATGTCTAATCCACGATTTAGTTACCCCAAATTCTCTCTGACTCCTCAGTGCTGCTCTCCTGAAATCTGGTGGAAGTCCAGCATATGCAGCAGTGAGTGTGACTATGCTACTTTTAACGTAACTGGGAATAGATAGTTTTTCATAGTTGATAATTGAATCAAACGTGAATCGAAGGGGACGTTGAGATGACGTCACTTCATACCAGCTCCCTCATATTTCCATACTCATGTTCCCAGTCACATTTCGCTCAACACACTTTCCCTTTGCATATAGATGCGGAATGACTCATAAATTGATATTTATAACAATGTTATGGTGGAGGAACATAATCCCTTACTGGATAGCTGATAAAGCCTAACCTCACACATGAGGGAAAGGAAAGTCCATCAAACTCTGTCATTACAGACAAGCTATCACACCTTTCATTATTTTGCCGTCTCATCAGTCTTCTGGCTGTGATAACTTTTCGTCCTACTGCACCAGATTTCCTTTAGTTTCCATTCAGACTCATCTCCAATAACTTGGAGCTGAATTACTGTGAAGAGCGAGGGATCACTGCCTGCAGTAACTTCATTACCAACTGCACAGGAATAAAGTCCTGCATCATCTTCTCTTACATCACTGATGTTCGCAATGAAGTCTCTGAACATGCCCTCAATGTAAATGAATGGGAGTTTTGGGGAATTTTCATCATCTGCAACGGGAATACTGGGAGTCCGATCAGTTTTGAAAAACATGGTGTGATCAGCCTGAAGGACTGTGCTGAGTTTGGTGTAAATAGGACAGTCAATGGGAATTTTGGCCACTTTGAGCTTCCATACCGGGAATTCCAGAATTCTGATCACTTCGTGTTTGGTGCATGTAACTTCTAAGATCTGGGAGGAGAATAACATTGTGTCTCAGAACAATAATAATCAGCTTATAAATCAAAAGACTATGTTCCTGTCCGAGGCTGACGAGGCGACCTCCTATGCCACGTTCCTGTCCGAGGCTGACAAGGAGACCTCCTACTACACGTTCCTGTCCGAGGCTGACAAGGCGACCTCCTACTACACGTTCCTGTCCGAGGCCGACGAGGCGACCTCCTATGCCATTTGTGTCTGAGGTTGATATCAAGGCCAACCAGGTTCTGCTCATGCCTGAGTCTGCTGACCCTGCCTTCTTGTTCTGCTCAGGTCGTCACTCTGCCTTCTCGCCCTGCTGAAGCTGACGATCCAGCTTCCCACACCTGTGTGCTGTCTAGCAACCTGGTGAGCCTGCCCCAGCTTCATGCCTGCCCCTTGGCTCCTTCGAGAAGCCTGCTATCTCTTGGATAATTCCTGCCTCGGGACCTGAGGGGCAGTGAAGACATTTTTCCCAGGGGGCCAGGACCACCGGGGGACGGATTGTTTTCTCGCACTCCAGGAGTAGCACCTTTGGGGGGCAGGATTCTTTCATGTCATGGCAAACTAGTGCCTCCATTTCACAGAATGCATCACGAACTACGAACATGGCTGACGACTACAACTCCTAATGGAGCACAGACACCTCATCTTCTCCTGAGGATTAGTCGCACACACCTTTTCCCAATCACACTGACAATCACCACACTATTTAAGAGACTGCTCATTCACATGGTCTTCCCAAAGTAATACGTTCAGTTGCCATAGTCTCTGTATATTATCAAGCTGTTCCATTGTTTTGTCTATTCTGGTTTTGATGTTGCTTTGCCTTTGACGTTGATTTCTGTCAAACCTGCTCTTGCCTGTTTGCCTGATTGCCTGACCACTGTCTGCCTTTTTGCCTTGCCCTCTGGATATTATAATCTTCATTAAAGCTCATAACCACAATTGCATCTGTCCAAACCTCCATTATGTGATTTACATAACATCTTGAGAGGAACCAGACTCAAAAAGGAACCCGTCCTCATGTGGGTGACACCACATAGTTCGATTATAAATTAAGCCCTTCTAGAAATGTACGAATACTACATGGTCAAATAGTGCAGGTGTATTACCTGGAAAATTCATCACAGTTTGTACATGAAGTCTGTTTTCTTTTAATAAGTCAGAGATCTTTCCATTTGAATTTTGTGTGTCTGTGTGTTATTTGGCAACTCTCCCAAGCACTTGGTGTAGGAAGGGTACGGCAGGGCGAGGGCACAGTCTTTTTGTGTGCATTTGCTCTCTCTCTTCTTAAGAACCGGAAGATTCTCAAATTTTAACAGTAGGTTACTTGTCACAACGAGCAAGACCATTGACCATGCAAAGTGGCAAACCTCTGGGCAATCACCTGTTGTAAAAACCAAGAAACGCAAAATGGAGCCGAGTCTAGAGGGAAAAAGGGAAAGCGACAGAGTTCGTAATAAAACCAGAATCAACACTGGCTTGGTTTTTCAAAGATGGTGACAACTCAGAGGTGTAAAACGTTTTAAAAGAGACCCAGAGATGGCTTTTTTCTTACTCAACAGATAAGATATTTTAGTGAAACGATAGATAGCCAGAGTTCATTGTGAAGTGTTATATATCGTAAAGGGTGATTTGTGTATGAGGTGTTATTGCACAGTGCAAGGACAGAAATTATAAACCTAATACCTAGCTAAGTTAATGTTTTCAGCTGGCTAATTAGTCATCTTGTGACCCTTTCCATAAACTGGTTTTATCTCTTAGGCCCATTAGTGAATGTTTAATGAGCAGTAGGATAATCTCTATATTTTTTTGTTATGAGAAAGAACAATTCACTTCTACTCCAAGTAAAACACATCTGCCACCGCCTGTACCACGTTTGACCTTATCAGACTAGCAATCGTTTTGCTAACAACCTTTGTAATGAAATTACTTTAAAAACATCAGCATTTCTAATTAGTCAAAGCCAGGGGCATTAGCTGGACTGTTACTCATCCGGGGCGGAGTCCAGATTCTTCCCCATGCATTATTTACAGCTCAGCTTGTAGCCCAAGTTTTGTTTTAGGAAAGCTGAGGTAACGTAGCTTGATGTATGACATGATGTCACTGTGTGTAGGACGACCAGACCGATAAAATATAGAACTTTTTTTAACTAGGTTAGTTTGATGACTGCCACAGTGTATTGTAAAGTACATTATCTTCCTTCTGCTTTGCTCTCGTCATGTTCATGTAAACTGGAACTCATATAGACATTTACACACCTTGTTTTCCTGTTCAGCATCAGAGGATGTTACTGTTTCTGTTTCAATTCCTTATCTACTTTAAGGACTTTAAGGTGGTTTTTGGCAATATTTATGCAGATGTATACAAATTATTAAAATGTTCACAAACTTTCAAGCACCGCTGTATTTGTTTATTGGTGCTGATGGGAAGAGCTTAGAGACAAGGATGACTTTGACACAAATAGCAAACTTTCAGTGGAAATGAAACAGGAAATGACCAAACAGGAAGAAGTCTCTATTTCCTCATCAGTCAAAAACCACAGAACCATCAGGCTTTGAGCAACTGTTTCACAATAACCACAGAAACAGAAATAAATGGAGGGAGAAAGGGAGAGAGAGGAATAGAGATAATCGGGAGTCTGGCAAATAGAGAGACAGATAGCTGGGGGTTAAGAGTTTGGTTTGGGATTTTATCAGGGTTTTAATTGACATTGTTTGATTATTTATCATATAATTGATCAGCGGAGAGATGATGGTGTTTCAGCGCTGTCAGTGGGAGGGATGGGAAGTCCCCAAACATGGGCACATACCACAGAAAGAGGAAATGACCAAACCCAAGACAACTGGAGGCAGAGACATCCAGAAATTAAACAGATCAAATGTTAATTTTATAAAAGTCTCTTAGTAGTGCACTGGAGTTTGTTGTTCAGTTCAGAATGAAGATCCTCCTCATCATCATCACCTTCTACCTGATCTCAGGTCAGTGATTCTACTTTAAATAATAAACTACAGAGTACAGTAGGAGGAACCGTTAGAGCTTTGTGCTGCAGTTATTTTAATACTGAACTGTAGTTCTGAGAGAATTGAGAGGTGTTTATCATCAGAAAGACGACTGAAATCCTTCCATTTTGATCCGCAGGTCCAGTGCACTGCTCTGATGTGATTGGTTATCCTGGAGGTCACGTAGTAATTGACTACAAACGCCAAAATTATAACACGTCTACTGTGTTTTTTTGCAAATTAAAACCACAAGAAATGTGTGAATCTTTGATAACAGCTCAGGGCCTAAGATCAGTTCACATGGACAGATTTACTCTGTATGACTCCGGTGAATTTGTTACAGTGATATTCAGAAATCTGAGTGTACAGGATACTGGAAGGTATCAGGGGGGAGTGTGGAGAGTGTGGAGTCATGACATTAACCTGAAAGTGAAAAGTGGTGAGAATTTTTTTAAAACTTTGACATTTAACAAATTTAAGATTTAAAGCATTTATCGTAATATACTGTAGTATGTAACAGCAGGTTCTTAACACCAAGAGTTAATGTGAGAAATAACTACCTTGATTGACATGTAGAGATTTTGCCTGGAAAAACAACATAAACAGAAATATATAATGAAGTGAAGTCTAATCAATTTCAAATCCAGGTCTGTTAATTTAGCTTCTAGTGTAAAAGTTGATCTCGTGATAGCTGGGAGATGAATAGTTCTACACTAATTCAGTTTGTGTGATTGACAGATCCATGTTGTAGCAGGACACAGACAGTAACAGGTTATCTGGGACAGACGGTGACGATCAGCTGCTCCTATCCTGTAGAGTTTGAAACAAACATCAGGTCCGTCTACAAACTGGACGGTCGCTCTGAACAGGAAGTGATCCGCACCAGTGCAACAGAAGAGCATCAGGACGGCAGATTCTCCATTTCTAGTGACAGGAGGAATAAAGTGTTCAGTGTGAACATCAGTGATGTGAGAGAAGATGATGCAGGACTTTATTCCTGTGCAGTTGGTAATGAAGAGTCTGAAGTCATTTATCAGTCTCTCTTCACATCGATTCAGCTCCAAGTTACTGGTGAGAACCTTTTTTTTACTATCTGTAAATAAAAACATATTTGACAAAATGTGCGCGTGTGTGTGTTTGAGAGAGAGAACCGGTTACACTCCCCCTATCGTTATGACTTATTTGTCTTTTTGTTAATGTGTGAACACGGGTAAACATCATGATGCACGTGAACCGAAGCAACAGAGATTCCAGGTGGCATATCACACACACCAGAACCTGGTAAGACTTTACAACACACACATTAACAGTACATATGAGCAGGAATTAGATATATTTTAAGTGGTAAATCGTGGAATCAGGTTAAGTTATAGATGTACTTCACACTATACTAAAAGAGGATTTTATCTTTATAGAAATGTGGATTTCTAAGTATGAAACTGAAAACGTGCAGCTCTATGCTGAAATCCAGTTTCAGGTTTTTTTCGGTGAGAGCAGATATTGGGTTGAATGTTGACACAAATGTTATCAGCAGATTCCTCAGTCATTATCGTCATCATCATCGCTGTGTGTGTCTGTGCGATTGTGTTGCTGATGGGAGGATCCGTATTCATCTACAAGTTAAGAAGCAACAGGACACAAGGTATTGTTTCTTTACACACACACACACACACACACACACACACACACACACACACACACACACACACACACCTCTGCCTGAGGTTTTATGTTAAAATCGCACTGTTTGCCTGAAGTGTTCCTTCTTTTTGCAGATTCTGCCTCTATACACCAGCAAACAGAAACAAATAACATGGTGAGTGACAGTTATTCAGATATTGTCATGATTTCAAGGCAGAGATGGATGCAAGTGCAGATTTACTTTAAAATAACTACAAAAGTAACACAAAATAATAGCTACTGAACTTGTGGCAAAACACTAAGGCAAAATCTAAACATAAACCAAAGACCTTAAACACAGCAACATAGACAAAAGCAAAGGCAGACAAACATAAGACAAAGAGAGCAGTGTAACCTGTGGCTATATACACATGAGTCCTTGTTAACATGATTCAGGTGCAGGTGGTCATGTGACTGTGATTCAGTAAGGTGCAGTGGCTGATGGGAACTGTAGTTCAGAGTTCCTTCTCTGATATACAGTATCTCACAAAAGTGAGTACACCCCTCACATTGTTGTAAATATTTGATGATATCTTTTCATGTGACAACACTGAAGAAATGACACTTTGCTACAATGTAAAACAAAGCATGAATAAACCTGAAGTCCGCTACACCTATAATAACGTGACCATAACTAGAACGACTCCCGCTAGTGTTACTACCACTTCGATAATACCGAGCAACGTCCTTCGTTGCTCGAGAGCCTTAAATACCCGACGTTTGCCCAAACTAAACATAATTACCAGAATGCCAGACACCGGAGTCAAATCAGAAAGTACAAACCAAAACAAAGAACACGTGATTGGTCTGATGGCAAAACCCATTGCCACAGTGCCCTCTGCTGGCCGCACTGTGACAGAAACCCCCCCACAAGGGCACTTCCCCTGGAGTGCCCAAAGTCCTACACCTTTCACTGGCGGCCCCGGACCTCTGGGCCAAACGTCCCATGCATCGCCAGGCAGAAACCATCCTGAGTTCCTGGCTGAGCCTGGGAGCGGAATGCTGTACATAGTCATATGAAGGATCCAAGAGAGTGGGCGGTGTCCCCAGCGGAACAGAGAGAGTGGGCAGCATCCCCAGTGGAACAGGGAGACTGGGCGGCATCCCCAGCGAAACAGACAGGGCTCGGAGGTGTGGCCAAAATAGGGCTCAGAGGCGTGGCGAGAAACAGGAATAAAAACATGACGAGAGCTTTAAACCTGACAAGAAACCTGGCGAGAAACATGACACAGGACGCGGTGAAAGGCATGACGTGAGCTAGAGATGTGGCGAGAGGCATGACGTGAGCTAGGGACGTGGTGAGGGGCGTGACGTGAGCCAGTGACGTGGCGAGTATGTCGGAGCCATGAAGCAGAGCTGTGGAGTTGGAATCGTAAGGCAGAGCATTGGCACAGCCATGGGATGGGACTTGGACCAGGGATATGACAGGAACCGGGAACTGGGGCGTACCATGGACTGGGACCAGGGATAGAACAGGGACCGGGACATGGGACGTGGCACGGACTGGGACATGGGACGTGGCAGGGACTGGGACCTGGAACGGGACAGGGACTGAAACCTGGAGTGGGACAGGGACTGAGGCCTGGAGCGGAACAGGGACTGAAACTTGGAGCGGGACTTGGAACATGGCGGGAACTAAGACGAGAAGCCTGGCTTGAGCTTGAATGAGAGTTGCGGTGGAAGCTTGAGTGGTGAGGGAAATGTGAAACTGGACAAATGTCTTGAGACTTAGCTGTGGCAGGAACTTGATAACTGGTCTGGACTGGCTTGAACTTGGCTCTCGGAGGCTTGAACCTGGACGGTGGAGGCTTGAACCTGGACGGTGGAGGCTTGAACCTGGATGGCGGAGACTTGGACTTGTCTCTCGGAGACGTGGCCTTGGCTCTTGGAGACTTGGACTTGGCTCTCGGAGACTTGGAATCGTAACTCAGAGACTTGGCCGGGACTTCTCCAGCTGTGACCTCAGAGTTTCCCACTTCTGCTTCTCCTCATTCAAGGTAGCTATCTTGGAGTAACAACGGTTACCTCCTTATGTAGCTTGTCTCTGTCCTGCAGTACCTGCTCCTTTTCTGCCGTCAGACTCTTGACCTTGCGTTGACTCCTCGGCGCTGCTCAATGCTGCATCTCTGGCCACTCGGAGTTCTTCCATTTCACACAACTGGTCCTTTAACTGAGTCTGTACTTCCGCCAGCTGTCTCTGTGCTTCATCTCGAGCTTCACTTTTCCTTCTACCCTTCTGTCCTCCAGAAGCTGCCTTAGTTGGTTTTGTTCGTCCTCTAGAAAAAGCTGTATGCTCATAACCCGTTTCTGGAGTGTCTCATCTTGCAGCAAAACCTGTTTCCTGTAGTTGCGACTCCACGGATGAGCATTCTTTAGTAGCTTTGGTGTATTTCTTCTCCATTTCAGACAGAGTGCTTCTCAAATTCTCCAACTCCAACTGCATTTTGCTAATTTTTTCCGCCATTTCCTTCATCTGCTTCTCGCTCTCGCTGTGTTTTTGTTGGAGATCTTGCAGCCGAGCGTCGCCTCTCTTCTTGCTAGATTTAGAGTCCTTTTTACTCGGAGCGATTACAACAGGAACATGAGGTTTGGCTGTGACTGAAGCTTGAACTGGAAATGGGACTTGGGCTTGAACTTGGAACTTAGCTATGGGCGGAAATCTGAAAATTGGGTCAGCAGACTTGGAGATGAACGGATTCCAATTAGCCATATGCACGGTAACTTGGACCTGTGGCTTGGCCTGGACAAGGACATGGGCCTGGGATGTGGCAGTGGTTGGGACTGGAGACCTAGATATGAGCAGAACCTGCTCATAGTACACATGGAATGGGCGCTCTGCCATGTCCACATCCTCCAGCAACTGGCCATAGTGCTGTCCTGGCTCTCCGAACTCCTCCCAAAACACATCCAAAAACTCCCAGACATCCTCCAGCACCCAGGGTTCCGTGGCTGCCACTCGCTGTGCCCATGTGCGAGCTGGGCCAACAAGGCGAGACATGATAAACAAAGTGAATAGTCCTTCGGTTGGCTTTGGGTCGCTTAGGCTGGAGAAATAATACTGACAGTCCCTCAAAAACTTATCCGGGTAAAGGTAGCCATCATACAGCTCCAGCATGACCATAGAAAACCTTTGTGCAAAGCTCATGGATTCCAAGGCGGAAACACATAGCGTGGGCTCCCGGGTGCGGCTTCTTCGCCGTTCTCCTATGGCATCCATGGTGCTGCGGTTCGATCTGCTGCGTCCGTAAGTGGGGCTCGGTATTTTGTCACGGGGTTGTAGATGGGAGACGGAGGCAATCGCAGATCAAACCCTTTATTAAATGAAAACAAAGATCAAACAAACAAAGCATGAATAAACCTGAAGTCCGCTACACCTATAATAACGTGACCATAACTAGAACGACTCCCGCTAGTGTTACCACCACTTCGATAATACGAAGCACGTTGCTCGGGAGCCTTAAATACCCGACGTTTGCCCAAACTAAACATAATTACCAGAATGCCAAACACAGCTGTCAAATCAGGAAGTACAAACCAAAACAAAGAACACGTGATTGGTCCGATGGCAAAACCCAGTGCCACAGTGCCCTCGGCTGGCCGCACTGTGACAATTAGCCATTTACCCTCCCTGATGTCATGTGACTTGTTAGTGTTAAAGGTCTCAGGTGTGAATGGGGAGCAGGAGTGTTAAATAACCAACCCATAATATATATATATATATATATATATATATATATATATATATATATATATATATATATATATATATATATATATATGAATGAATATGGGTTAAATAAAATGTGTCTGGTAAATAAAAATATTGTACTTTCTTATTATTAGTAGTTGTTGTGCTTGTTGTAAAACAGTTAACAGAAGGGAGTAAGTCAACCAAAATGTATTAGTTGATAACATACCATATTCAGGGAACATTGTTCAGTGGCATCCCTAAAAATATAATTAAGTAATTTTTGTCTAATGTTAGCTAAGTCAAAACACATGGAGAGATTTTTATTTCGTATTATTGAACTCAACAATACACACATTGCTGTTAGTTACAAAGAATCAAATATACCGCAATTCAATCTCCAAAAACAAACTCTAGCAGTAGACTTTGAGCTTAGTTAAATGTGCTGTCTCTCCATTTGTGACAGTGCCACTAAAATATCACTAATAAAGTGAGAAGAGAGGCAAGATGTCCACCAGTAGTTTATTTCTACATAAAATTTGATACGAAACATGAAAGTGAAATATAAATTTGTTTAAAAATATAATTTTTGTATGTCATTACAAAAATTCACACCTCCTGATAATTTACTAATTCAAACTCAAAATAATTTCACACCTGTGCTGCTGTTTGTTCAGTTACTGCCTGTGGTGATGGCCACAAACATACTCAGAAATGTGTGCCTTATTTTTATGTAGATACCTCCCAAAAATGGAAGCTGAATAAATGGCGTGCTTGCTACAAATTTGGGTAAATTCAGTGGAAAACTACATTTCACATAATCTTTTGTTTTAGGTGGAGTTGTAATTTGTTTTCAGTGGAGTAGACTAAGCTAATACATTTCCTATTTAATTACACTCGTAGCCAATCAGAGATCACCTTTGATTGGGGAGTGGAGAAAAGAGAGGGAGGAGTTGGAGGACAGGTGAAGTGCACTTGGAGGGAATGACACGCGGAAGCAGAGCGAGAAAAGAAAATTGAGTGTTAGCACCAAGGTGATGATGTTTGTAGCAAGGGCGTAACCATGGTATGGACATGGGGGTTCAAGCCCCTCCAACATCCAAAGTTTCATACTGAAAATTTGCATATTTAGAACATAGTTTTAGGATTACAGTTACCGCTTGAATTCACATGACTCATGAGTGATAGATGTTCCAACAGCAAGGGGAAATTGTAGGGTACTCATTTGGGCAGATGTATTCTCTGCTCCATAACCTACCATAACCCTCCAGACCAAGTAGAGGCGAGCTAAGATGTGTTCAGGCAAACTACACATGCTAACATTTAAACACGCACTCACAACTATTAAACAAACTCAGAAAGGATGGCTACCTATGAAATTAAATTATATAATTATATCTAACAAGGAACATGACTTAACTAATCGAATGAATCTTATATAATACTCTGTGCCATGTACTAGGAGGCGCGCGGTATATATATACAAACATAATCAATGTTAAGTGCTGGCGGCTGACAGCAATTTACACACTTCTCGAACAACAGCCAATGACAGAATAGGGAGGAGACAGAACAGAAACATAACAAATGCACGAGTCCATGGTAAACAATGTCACAGTTGTTGATATGAAGAGTGTACTTGCGCACTTTGCTCGTGCACCTGCGTGCCCTCAGGGAGACCGTGATACTAATATTACACTTCCAGCGCCAGGAAGGGGTTACATTTAATTTATATTTATTTTATTAATAAATGTACCCATTATCGCAGATAATATATAATTTATCCATTATTTGATGTTTGTCAAATGGTTTTGCTTCAAAATCTTCTGTCTTAATTGTGATGGTAGGTTGATTTGTTTTCTATGATCTGTTTATCTCTATTTGTTTCAGACTGCTAATTATGAAAATGAACCACCTCAGATTCAGAACACCATAATGCATCCGGTCTACCAAAGCCTAAATCCCAACAACAAGCAATCAGATTCACTCTACCAGAGTCTAGACCCTTACACCAACCAATCAGATTCACTCTACCAGAGTCTAGACGCTTACATCAAGCAATCAGATTCAGTCTACCAAGTATAGACCCTTACACCAAGCAATCAGATTCAGTCTACCAGAGTCTAGACCCCTACACCAAGCAATCAGATTCAGTCTACCAGAGTCTAGACCCCTACACCAAGCAATCAGATTCAGTCTACCAGAGTCTAGACCCTTACACCAAGCAATCAGATTCAGTCTACCAGAGTCTAGACCCTAACACCAACCGATCAGATTCAGTGTTCCAGACCCTAAAATCCAACACCAATCGGATTCAGCCTACCAGAGTCTAGACCCCAACACTATCCAATCATATTCAGCCTACCAGAGCCTAGACCTTAACACCAGTCAACCAGATTCAGTGTACGAGACCGTAAACTCCAACAGCAATCATATTCAGTCTGCCAGAATCTAGATCCCAATACCAACCAATCACATTCAGTCAATCAGCATGTAGGGCCCAACACCAACCCATCAGATTTAATTGACCAGAGCCTAACTCTCAAAACCAACAAATCAGATTAAGTGTCGCAGAACCCAGATACCTGTGCTGTCTGAGTGGGAGGGATGGTGTTACCCCCTCCCCTGACAATCAGAGTTACTCTGACCAATCATGTGAATCTTTGAGCTCCTGTGTGTGTAAGAGTTGTTCAGCTGCCATGTGATGTACAGGACCATGAGCAGCAGCTGGAAAAAGTGCAGTGGCTTAACGTGTCTTGGAGGAATCACATGGTAGCCTTCACCATTCAGGGATGGTAGCTGTTGTGTGATGGAGAAAAGCTAGCTAGTGCGAGGAGTTGGTAAATGACCAGAGAGAGAAAACGTGCAATAAAAAGTGCAGTCTTTTTTGTGTTCTATGAAATTGCCTCAGTTTTGGACCTGAAAATCACAACACTGATCTGTTATTGGTTACAGAAACAAATAGTCAAATATAAAATCCACTTCCAGAATTTCTCACAAACTACAATACTGATTAGTAAAGCAGATGCATTGCCTTTACTCATCTTCTGTCTTCTAATGTCTCAGCATAAATGCAGACTGTGTACACAATACCCAGTTTAGACCTAGAACAATGTCATGGACTGTGAGTAAATGTACAAGAATCATAGATTTTAATAGCTAAACATGTTGTATATAAAGGCCTCTGATTTCTTTTTATTTTATTTTCTTCTTTTTGTCTTTGTTTAAAATGCTTATTGAATTCATATAAAAAAAGATATGTGCATATTTCAACCACGTAGAAATGTATATTGTAATAAATTTTTGTCAATTTCTTTTCACCATCTTTCAACATTTCATGCAGTCTACTCTGTTTTTGTAATGGATTGTACTTAAAAAAATATTTTAATAATAATTTGTTAAAATAAGATCGATATTAACTTTAAATTATTCAAAGAACATTCTCCTTAAAAAAAGAACTCTTACACACAGTTGTTAAATCCATACGAAGTCTTTTCATTTCCCGCACGTTTATCACAGCTGCATTGTTTCTGTGTGGAGAGAGAAGTGGACGTTTTATGCAGTTGAAGTAAGAATAAATTACATGTACGTAAAGAATTTTCAACAGCCACTGATTAGAGCGATGTTGGTCCTGTGGCTCAGTTACAAATGGTGTCTATTGGACATTGTTACGATACGGCCAGCAGATGGCACTGTGGCTCATCTTCGGATGAGTCACATGACATTGTTATGGTTCGCTCGCTTCCGGATTGAGCGTTAATGCTAGTCACTTTGATTTGTCACAGGTGATTGTGTTTTGAGTTGATTATACTTTGTATTTAAATGCCTGAGTTACTGAGCACGTCTCTCAGTATTATCAGTTGCAGCCTTTGTACCATTCGTATCGTTTTTTTCCATGCCATGAAGGATATTGTTATGCCACGTTTGCCTGTGAAGACCGCGTTTATTTTGGTTTTGTGTTCTATGTTAAATAAAGAGTTTGATCTGCATCCACCTCCAATTACGTAACAAACATATAGCACACTACATAGATTCTACTATGGCATTACATTATAGGGTTTGTAATGAATATGTGGTGACTTCTTCTCAGTCACGTGTGAATAAGCCCATTTAGTCCTGTGTGATCTTTAACTAAACAATTCAATTCAGATATATTTGTATCGAGCTTTTAACAGTGGACATTGTCCCTGAGCAGCGTTACAGAAATCATAAATTCAGGATCTAGATTATAAATGTATGAATTTATCTCTAATGATCAGCCAGAGGAGACGGTGGTGAGGGAAAACTCCCTGAGACGATATGAGGAAGAAACCTTGAGAGGAACCGGACTCAAAAGGGAACACATCCTCACCTGGGGGACACTGGATAGTGTGATTATAAATAAATACACCCCTTCTATAAATGGGCTAATACTACATGCTCAAATAGTGCAGTTGTGTAACCAGGAACTTCATTACAGTTTCTACAGGAAGTCTGTTGTGTTGAACTTCTCCACTGTTCACTGATGGAGACTCGAGTGTGAAACTGTTTGTGGTAATTGTAGTCCTAAAGCTATCACAGCATAACTGTTCGTATGAACTGAGGTCCAAAGCATCTTTATGGTGTTTAAGTGGAACCATCCTCAGTAATCTCAATGATCTTTATACTGCACCATGTGGGGACATCGTCAGCAGCAGAATGTGACTTCCAACTGATGAGCACTCCAACCAGAAGTAGGACATCAAAATATAAAAAACTTTTCTAACTAGGCTAAGTGGAGGCACAGCTAAGCTATGGGTTTATCTGCTACAGTGCCATGTAAAGTACGTTATATTTGCTCTCGTCATGTTCACGTAATCTGGAACTCATATAGACATTTACACGCCTTATTTTCCTGCTCAGCATCAGAGGATGTTACTGTTTCAGTTTCAACACCTTTACTGGTTTACAAAAAGAAGCACAGCGTTCTTCCGCAATATGCATGCACAGCCTAAAGTTATATAGTGTACCTTATATTGGGTTCCCTTTATCTACTTTTAGGACTTGTGTGAAAATCTGGTGAAGTTTTTGGCCATATTTTTGCAGATATATAGAAATTTTTGTTTTTTTATTGGTGCTGATGGGAAGACCTTAGACACAAATACATCTTGGACACAAATAACAAACTTACATCGGTGTGAATGTCACAGGAAATGACCGAACAGGGCAAAGTGTCTATTTCCTCATCAGTCAAAGACCACAGAACCATCAGGCTTTGAGCAACTGTTTCACAACAACCACAGAAACAGAAAGAACAGGAGAGAAAGACAGAGAGAGAGAGAGAGAGAGAGAGAGAGAGAGAGAGGAGAGAGAGAGAGAGAGAGAGAGAGAGAGAGAGAGAGAGAGAAAGAGAGAGAGAGAAAGAGAGAGAGACAGAGAGGAGAGAGAGAGAGAGAGACAGAGAGAGAGAGAGAGAGACAGAGAGAGAGAGAGAGAGAGAGATTAATAGAGATAGTAGGGAGTCAGACAAGGCTGATGGGTTTGGGGTTTAGGATTTGGGATTTTTTCAGGGTTTTAATTGACATTGTTTGATTATTTATTTCATAATTGTTCCTCTGAGAGATGATGATGTTTCAGCACTGTCAGTGGGAGGGACTGTGAAGTTGACTAACATGAGCACATACCACAGAAAGAGGAAATGACCAAACCCGATAGAACTGGAGGCAGACACATTGAGAAATTACACAGGTGTGTATTTTTTTATATTTTCATTTCTACAAAAGTCTCTTAGTAGTGCACTGGAGTTTGTTGTTCAGTTCAGAATGAAGATCCTCCTCATCATCATCACCTTCTACCTGATCTCAGGTCAGTGATTCTACTTTAAATAATAAACTACAGAGTACAGTAGGAGGAACCGTTACAGCTTTGTGCTGCGGTTATTTTAATACTGAACTGTAGTTCTGAGAGAATTCAGAGGTGTTTATCATCAGAAAGACGACTGAAATCCTTCCATTTTGATCCGCAGGTCCAGTGCACTGCTCTGATGTGATTGGTTATCCTGGAGGTCACGTAGTAATTGACTACAAACGCCAAAATGATAACACGTCTACTGTGTTTTTTTGCAAATTAAAACCACAAGAAATGTGTGAATCTTTGATAACAGCTCAGGGCCTAAGATCAGTTCACATGGACAGATTTACTCTGTATGACTCCGGTGAATTTGTTACAGTGATATTCAGAAATCTGAGTGTACAGGATACTGGAAGGTATCAGGGTGGAGTGTGGAGTGTGTGGAGTCACAACATTAACCTGAAAGTGAAAAGTGGTGAGAAATTTTTTAAAAATTTTGTCATTTAACAAATTTAAGATTTAAAGCATTTATCGTAATATACTGTAGTATGTAACAGCAGGTTCTTAACACCAAGAGTTAATGTAAGAAATAACTATCCTGATTGACACGTTGAGATTTTTCCTGGAAAAACAACATAAACAGAAATATATAATGAAGTGAAGTCTAATCAATTTCAAATCCAGGCCTGTTAATTTAGATTCTAGTGTAAAAGCTGATCTCGTGATTGCTGGGAGATGAATAGTTCTACACTAATTCAGTTTGTGTGATTGACAGATCCATGTTGTAGCAGGACACAGACAGTAACAGGTTATCTGGGACAGACGGTGACGATCAGCTGCTCCTATCCAGTAGAGTTTGAAACAAACATCAGGTCCGTCTACAAACTGGACGGTCGCTCTGAACAGGAAGTGATCCGCACCAGTGGAACAGAACAGCATCAGGACGGCAGATTCTCCATTTCTAGTGACAGGAGGAATAAAGTGTTCAGTGTGAACATCAGTGATGTGAGAGAAGATGATGCAGGACTTTATTCCTGTGCAGTTGGTAATGAAGAGTCTGAAGTCATTTATCAGTCTCTCTTCACATCGATTCAGCTCCAAGTTACTGGTGAGAACCTTTTTTTTTTAATCTATCTGTGAATAAGAACATGTTTGAAGGTGTGTGTGTGTGTGTGTGTGTGTGTGTTTGAGAGAGAGAACCGGTTACACTCCCCCTATCGTTATGACTTATTTATCTTTTTGTTAATGTGTGAACACGGGTAAACATCATGATGCACGTGAACAGAAGTAACAAGAGACACAACAGAGATTCCACGTGGCATATCACACACACCAGAACCTGGTAAGACTTTACAACACACACATTAACAGTATATATGAGCAGGAATTAGATATATTTTAAGTGGTAAATCGCGGAATCAGGTTAAGTTATAGATGTACTTCACACTATACGAAAAGAGGATTTATATCTCTATAGAAATTTACACATTTTATTTTTTATTGTATTTCTTTTTTAAGTGTTCAACTAAAAAGTGTAGCACTATGCATATTTTTGGGTGAAAGCAGGTTGAAATTTTGATTAAAGTAGCTTTCGCAACTATTAATCTGTTGTCAAATTGTGTGTGAAGGTGAAATTAAGGTCAGCCAGATGAGGATGGGTTCCCTCATCTTGTCTCAGGGACTTTTCCCTGGTCAGTGTCAGCTCTGGCTTGCTCAATAGCGATACATTTTTACAGTTAAAATGTATACATTTCTGCAAAGCTGCGTTGTGACAATCTCCACTGTTAAAAGTTCTACACAAATAACATCTTTTTATTCTAATACTATCAGTTCTAAATATCGACAGTGTTCATTCTCCTCAGCTGTCAAACACACCACCTCTTTAGAAAAGTGCTTTTGGTATTTGTAGGCTAGAATCTTCAAGTTAACCTACTCTGTGGCATTAGCTCCTCTGTGTAAAAATACATGAAATATCTGAAGCATCTGAAGTTATATATCTGAAGTTGTGAGTGTTGAACACAAATGTCATCACATTCAGCAGGATCAGCAGATTCCTCACTCATCATCATCATCATCATCATCACCACCACCACTGTATGTGTCTGTGTGATTGTGCTGCTGATGAGAGGATCCGTACTCATGTACAAGTTGAGAAGCAACAGGACACAAGGTAATGTTTCTTTATATACTTTATATACTCCTGCTAACACACACACACACACACACACACACACACACTCCTCTGCCTGAAGTTTCACTCTAAAACTGTCCTGTTTGTCTGATGCGTTCGTTCTTTTTGCAGATTCTGCTTCTGTACACCAGCAAACAGAAACAAACAACATGGTGAGTGACGGTTATTCTGCTGTAGTAAATAGGGATAAAGGGCAAAACATCACACAACCATTCATTAGTGTCATACAGACATTTCCAGTTCACTTGTGCAATATCTGATTTCTTTCCCTGCTCATGATTATCAGATTTGTGATTACAGATCGATTTATAACTTCACTGTAGGCATATTTGCTGTTTTAGATCAAACTTTTGTAAAATTTTATATGTATATATATATATAATGTGTGTTCATCAATTTTTTTGTATTATGGATCAAAAATGAAAATGACTTTTTCAACCAGTTTTATCTGAAATCTTTCAGTGGCATCCCTAAAATAATAATGAACTAATGTTACGAACATTGTTATGTGATGTTAGCTGAGTAAAAACACATTTTAGTTCATATTATTGAACTTAAGAAATCCTAATTTCCTTTGACAGACAGGGCATGTTAGATGGTGGAAGGAAGCGGCGCTTCCAGGTGGTATTAGCTAATATTGTTGAGTTCAAAGCAGAGGTGACAGTCCTCCAGTCCTATTGCTCTGAAAAGTCTGGAGTTTTCCCCTACTCCAAACACACCTAATCCAAGCTATTAAGAGAAGGAAAATATTTGTTTGGATACATCCATTACTGTTAGTTACAAATAATCAAATATACCGCAATTCAATCTTCATAAACAAACACTAGCAGTTGCCTTTGAGCCCAGTTTGTTACACTACGGCCAGCAGATGGCACTGTGGCTCAGCTCCGGACGAGTCACATGACATTGTTGTGGTTCGCTTGCTTCTGGATTGAGCATTGGTTTTAAGTGATTTTAATTTGCCCCAGGTGTCTATGCTTTGACTTGATTATGTTCCTTATTTAAATGCCTGGGTGACTGAGCACTTCACTCAGTATTCTGTCAGTATTATTGGTTGTAGTAATTGTATCGGTCGTATCATTTGTCTCCATGTCTTGAAGGATATTGTTATATGCCTCTTTCCCGGTGAAGACCACGTGCACTTTCATTTTTAGCTTTATGTTTAATAAAGATCTGCACCTGCATCCGCCTCCAGTCTACGTCACGTAACACAGTTAAATGTGCTGTCTCTCCATTTCTGACATTTCCATTAAAATACTTCTAATAATGTGAGAAGAGAGGCACGATGTCCACCAAATATAACTGTGAGTCATTACAAAAATGCACATAATTGGAACCACACCTCCTGATAATTTACTCATTCAAACTCAATAATTTCACACCTGTGCTGCTCTGTGTTCGGTTACTGCCTGTGCTGATGGCCACAAACATACGCAGAAATATATGCCTTATATATGCTTAACTACGCCTTTTATTTATTTATTTATTTATTTATTTTGTTAATAAATGTACCATTATCCCAGATAATGTATCATTTATCCATTATTAGATGTGTATCTTATGGTTTTAAAAACTTCTTCCTTAATTTTGTTGGTGGAATTAATTTTTTCTATGATCTGTTTATCTCTATTTATTTCAGACTGCTGATTATGAAAATGAACCACCTCAGATTCAGAACACCATAATGCATCCAGTCTACCAACGCCTAAATCCCAACACTAACCAATCAAATTCAGACTACCAACGCCTAAATCCCAACACCAACCAATCAGATTCAGACTACAAGAATCTAGACCCCAACACCAACAAATCAGATTCAGTCTACCAGAGTCTAGACCCCAACACCAAACAACCAGATTCAGTCTACCAGACCCTAAAATCCAA
Source organism: Ameiurus melas (assembly GCA_012411365.1). NCBI lineage: Eukaryota > Metazoa > Chordata > Actinopteri > Siluriformes > Ictaluridae > Ameiurus > Ameiurus melas. Next base: position 21,775,695 of record CM022772.1, on the reverse strand, counting down.
CACCACTCATATTCAGTCTAACAGAGTCTAGACCCAGACATAAACCAATCACATTCAGTCAATCAGCATGTAGACCCCAACACCAACCCATCAGATTTAATTGACCAGAGCCTAACTCTCAAAACCAACAAATCAGATTAAGTGTCGCAGAACCCATATACCTGTGCTGTCTGAGTGGGAGAGATGGTGTTACCCCCTACCCTGACAATCAGAGTTACTCTGACCAATCATGTGAATCTTTGAGCTCCTGTGTGTGTAAGAGTTGTTCAGCTGCCATGTGATGTACAGGACCATGAGCAGCAGCTGGAAAAGGTGCAGTGGCTTAACGTGTCTTGGAGGAATCACATGGTAGCCTTCACCATTCAGGGATGGTAGCTGTTGTGTGATGGAGAAGAGCTAGCTAGTGCAAGGAGTTGGTAAATGTTTGTCTTCTAATGTCTCAGCATAAATGCAGACTGTGTACACAATACCCAGTTTAGACCTAGAACAATGTCATGGACTGTGAGTAAAGGTACAAGAATCATAGATTTTAAAAGCTAAACATGTTGTATATAAAGGCCTCTGACTTAGACGTGTCGTTTATTTTTGTTTTTTACTTCTTTTTTACTTCTTTTTTTCTTTGTTTAACATGCATATTGATTTTTTTTCTGCTCCTCTTCTTAAAGATATGTGCATATTACAACCAAGTAGAAATGTATATTGTATTAATTTTTTGTAAATTTCCTTTCACCATCTTTCAACATTTTTTGCAGTCTACTCTGTTTTTGTAATGGATTGTACTTAAAAAAAATATTATAATAATAATTTGTTAAAATAAGATCGATATTCACTTTAAATTATTCAAAGAACATTCTCCTTTAAAAAAAGAACTCTTATACACGGTTGTTAAATCCAGACGAAGTCTTTTCATTTCCCACACGTTTATCACAGCTGCATCGTTTCTGTGTGGAGAGAGAAGTGGACGTTTTATACAGTTGAAGTAAGAACGAATTACATGTAAGTAAAGAATTTTCAACAGCCACTGATTAGAGCGATGTTTGTCCTGTGGCTCAGTTACAAATGGTGTCTATTGGACATTGTTACAATACGGCCAGCAGATGGCACCGTGGCTCATCTTCGGACGAAAACCATATTTGGAGTTGTTCCTGTCTTACATTGATATGCTTCCTGTTTTATGCAAATATGCCCTTCCACCTAGCCAATCAGTAGTTAATCCATTGTCTCTGTTGTGTGTCATGCATGATATATACTCTGCCTATCTTTTGAATAAATGAGAGATCTTGTCATTTGAATTTTGTGTGTCTGTGTGTTAAATAATTTTAAAACATCAGTGTTTCTAGTTAATCAAACCCAGGGGCGTTAGCTGGACTGTTACTCATCCGGGGCGGAGCTCAGATTCGTCTCCATGCATAATTTCCAACTCAGTTTTGTTTTAGGGAAGCTGAGGTAACGTAGGTGTCAATGTATGACATGATCAGAAAAGCTGCCTCAGGTGTGTCACTGTGTGTAGGACGACCAGACCGATAAAATATCAAACTTTTCTAACTAGGCTAAGTGGAGGCACAGCTAAGCTATGGGTTTATCTGCTACAGTGCCATGTAAAGTACGTTATATTTGCTCTCGTCATGTTCACGTAATCTGGAACTCATATAGACATTTACACGCCTTATTTTCCTGCTCAGCATCAGAGGATGTTACTGTTTCAGTTTCAACACCTTTACTGGTTTACAAAAAGAAGCACAGCGTTCTTCCGCAATATGCATGCACAGCCTAAAGTTATATAGTGTACCTTTTATTGGGTTCCCTTTATCTACTTTTAGGACTTGTGTGAAAATCTGGTGAAGTTTTTGGCCATATTTTTGCAGATATATTAAAATTTTTGTTTTTTTATTGGTGCTGATGGGAAGACCTTAGACACAAATACATCTTGGGCACAAAAAACAAACAAGGCAAAGTGTCTATTTCCTCATCAGTCAAAACCATCAGAACCATCAGGCTTTGAGCAACTGTTTCACAACAACCACAGAAACAGAAAGAACTGGAGAGAGAGAGAGACAGAGAGAGAGAGAGAGAGAGAGAGAGAGAGAGAGAGAGAGAGATGAATAGAGATAGTAGGGAATCAGACAAAGGGGGTGGGTTTGGGGTTTGGGATTTGGTTTTGGGATTTTTTCAGGGTTTTAATTGACATTGTTTGATTATTTATTTCATAATTGTTCCTCTGAGAGATGATGGTGTTTCAGCACTGTCAGTGGGAGGGACTGTGAAGTTGACTAACATGAGCACATACCACAGACAGAGGAAATGACCAAACCCAATAGAACTGGAGGCGGAGACATCGAGAAATTACACCAATGTGCATTTTTTCATATTTTCATTTCTACAAAAGTCTCTTAGTAGTACACTGGAGTTTGTTGTTCAGTTCAGAATGAAGATCCTCCTCATCATCATCACCTTCTACCTGATCTCAGGTCAGTGATTCTACTTTAAACAATAAACTACAGAGTACAGTAGGAGGAACCGTTACAGCTTTGTGCTGCAGTTATTTTAATACTGAACTGTAGTTCTGAGAGAATTCAGAGGTGTTTATCATCAGAAAGACGACTGAAATCCTTCCATTTTGATCCGCAGGTCCAGTGCACTGCTCTGATGTGATTGGTTATCCTGGAGGTCACGTAGTAATTGATTTCAAACGCCCATTTGATACCATGCATACTGTGCATTTTTGCAAATTAAAACAACAAGAAATGTGTGAACCTTTGATAACAGCTCTGGGCAGAAGATTAGTTCAGAAGGACAGATTTACTCTGTATGACTCCGGTGGATTTGTTACAGTGATATTCAGAAATCTGAGAGTACAGGATACTGGAATGTATCAGGCTGGAGTGTGGAGTGTGTGGAGTCATGACATTAACCTGAAAGTGAACAGTGGTGAGGAAATGTTAAATCTTTGACATTTGATAAATGTAGCCTTTTTATGTAATCCAGTATAAAACCAGCAGTTCAGCTGATCTAAGATAAATATCTTGATTGACAATTTTAAATCTTTTAGTCTTTAAAGCATTTATCGTAATATACTGTAGCACGTAACAACAGGTTCTTAACATCAAGAGTTAATGTAAGATCTTGATTGACACGTAGAGATTTTTCCTGGAAAAACAACATAAATAGAAATATATAATGAAGTGAAGTCTAATCAATTTCAAATCCAGGTCTGTTAATTTAGCTTCTAGTGTAAAAGTTGATCTCGTGATAGCTGGGAGATGAATAGTTCTACACTAATTCAGTTTGTGTGATTGACAGATCCATGTTGTAGCAGGACACAGACAGTAACAGGTTATCTGGGACAGACGGTGACGATCAGCTGCTCCTATCCAGTAGAGTTTGAAACAAACATCAGGTCCGTCTACAAACTGTTGAGTCGCTCTGAACAGGAAGTGATCCACACCAGTGGAACAGAACAGCATCAGGACGGCAGATTCTCCATTTCTAGTGACAGGAGGAATAAAGTGTTCAGTGTGAACATCAGTGATGTGAGAGAAGATGATGCAGGACTTTATTCCTGTGCAGTTGGTAATGAAGAGTCTGAAGTCATTTATCAGTCTCACTTCACATCAATTCAGCTCCAAGTTACTGGTGAGAACCTTTTTTTTTTTATCTATCTGTGAATAAGAACATGTTTGAAGGTGTGTGTGTGTGTGTGTGTGTGTGTATGTGTTTTTGAGAGAGAGAACCGGTTACACTCCCCCTATCGTTATGACTTATTTATCTTTTTGTTAATGTGTGAACACGGGTAAACATCATGATGCATGTAAACAGTAGTATCTAAAATATGTCAGTTAGTTATAATCTCACACTATAATAAGAAGGATTTATATCTTTAGAAATTATTACACATTTTATTTTTATTGTATTTCTTTTTAAGTGTTCAACTAAAAAGTGTAGCACTATGCATATTTTTGGGTGAAAGCAGGTTGAAATTTTGATTAAAGTAGCTTTCGCAACTATTAATCTGTTGTCAAATTGTGTGTGAAGGTGAAATTAAGGTCAGCCAGATGAGGATGGGTTCCCTCATCTTGTCTCAGGGACTTTTCCCTGGTCAGTGTCAGCTCTGGCTTGCTCAATAGCGATACATTTTTACAGTTAAAATGTATACATTTCTGCAAAGCTGCGTTGTGACAATCTCCACTGTTAAAAGTTCTACACAAATAACATCGAATTAATGCTTTCTTATTCCCACTGTCCGTTTAGAGTTATTTTAAATAACTAGGGCTGGACTGCAAAACCACAAGAATGGCTTTCTCTTCTTATTTTCTTCCCAATCATTTTTTTCTGCACCTGAACAAAGTGATTGTTCCTGCCACTAATAATGATTCAGATTTCAAACGGAAAATTGCAGCAATGTTCAATTTAAACGATCTTCATGTAGCAACTATACATTCTAATACTTAACCAAAGTGTGACTTTCACTAGAGCACATCCTGCAGCCGTACTCTCTCAACAGCAACACAACACCTCCTCTAGAAAAGTGCTTTTGTATTTGTAGGCTAGAATCTTCAAGTTAACCTACTCTGTGGCATTAGCTCCTCTGTGTAAAAATACATGAAATATCTGAAGCATCTGAAGTTATATATCTGAAGTTGTGAGTGTTGAACACAAATGTCATCAGATTCCTCACTCATCATCATCATCATCATCACCACCACCACTGTATGTGTCTGTGTGATTGTGCTGCTGATGAGAGGATCCGTACTCATGTACAAGTTGAGAAGCAACAGGACACAAGGTAAAGTTTCTTTATATACACATCAGCCTGCTAACACACACACACACACACACACACACACACACACACACACACACACACACCTGCCTGAAGTTTCACTCTAAAACTGTCCTGTTTGTCTGATGTGCTCCTTTTTTTTTTTGCAGATTCTGCTTCTGTACACCAGCAAACAGAAACAAACATCATGGTGAGTGACGGTTATTCTGCTGTAGTAAATAGGGATAAAGGGCAAAACATCACACAACCATTCATTAGTGTCATACAGACATTTCCAGTTCACTTGTGCAATATCTGATTTCTTTCCCTGCTCGTGATTGGCAGATTTGTGATTACAGATCGATTTAATGGGACATTGTACTTTGTGTGAATGAAAGCAGGGCTGAGTCCCTGCAAGACTAGCTATGACAGCTATGACTAAAATGCAGAACCAGAAGGTAACACAGACGTGAGCACTCCCTGAGACATAAGGGACCTTAGGGACACACATTCCGGGGGGGTTGGGTCATTATTTACCTGTGATGCATCCAAGATGTGTTATTTACCCATGTGTGTCTCATCATATCCTTAAACAGTGAAAAGTAGCTCAGACGTCTTTGTCATGTGTAAGGTGTGGGAGTAGTGTAGGTGATACGTTTACTGTGAACACTCTTCCCTCTCTGTTCCACTGTTAACGCTTCCTAACCAGGTACAGACAGATAAAGACCCTCCCCATTGAGACCATTCCGTGGTCTCTTCCGGAATAACATAGGCGCGTATTCCTATAACTCCCAGAAGAGAGATTTTGTCATAACTTCTGGAAGACGGGGAAGTTTCTGCAGTGTGAAGTATTTACTTTCACTGGGTGATCACTTCAAGCAGCTCTTTATACGCTGTTTTTAACACATCCTTATAAATCTTCGGAACCAGAGAGGGATTATTACCCATTTGGCTTTCCATAGCGGGAGGAGGAGTCGTGACGCAAACTCCAAAATCCAGCGGAGAGCCGAACCCGGAAGACAGAGAGAGAGAGAGTCTCCGGCTCCTCTTCCGGATTTAAGAGATCCCCCGAACCTGAGACGGTTGGCTGCCTCGGCAGCGGCCGGTCCAGATCCGCGAGGCTTCGAAACCCAACACGCTCGGCTTCCGTTTTTTTTTTTTTGAGAAAAGCGCGAGTCGAGCTGCTTAATGTAGCGTTACCATGCGCAGCCTCTGGAGGCCGCCATCGCATACTACACCACTAACACTTCACCAAAAAAGTGTGCACTTTCCCCCGTGATGAAACGGGAGCACGTTACACACGTCTTTAACTCTTTCTCTCTCATTACTTACCTCTCCTTTTCTTTTAAAAGGGATAGAAAAGTTAAGAGATTTTGAGAAAATATCACACAAACAACAGACATGCAGTCTCGCTGAAGATAATAAGGCTGGCGGTGTGGTTCACAGGTGCCATATATATATCATGCGACGCGCTTAATTGCCACGTCACCTGATCATGGCAGGCCTATAAGTAGAGGCATGATTTTACACAAGCTTCAGATACCGGTCACGTGCACGAGGCGTTCCCATACTGCTAAATGCAACGTCGAAGTTCCCTTTGAAAGGGAACACATTTTAGTTCATATTATTGAACTTAAGAAATCCTAATTTCCTTTGACAGACAGGGCATGTTAGATGGTGGAAGGAAGCGGCGCTTCCAGGTGGTATTAGCTAATATTGTTGAGTTCAAAGCAGAGGTGACAGTCCTCCAGTCCTATTGCTCTGAAAAGTCTGGAGTTTTCCGCTACTCCAAACACACCTAATCCAAGCTATTAAGAGAAGGAAAATATTTGTTTGGATACATCCATTACTGTTAGTTACAAATAATCAAATATACCGCAATGCAATCTTCATAAACAAACACTAGCAGGTGCCTTTGAGCCCAGTTTGTTACACTATGGCCAGCAGATGGCACTGTGACTCGGCTCAGGATTAGTCACATGACATTGTTGTGGTTTGCTTGCTTCTGGATTGGGCATTGGGTTTAAGTGATTTTAATTTGCCCCAGGTGTCTATGCTTTGACTTGATTATGTTCCTTATTTAAATGCCTGGGTGACTGAGCACTTCACTCAGTATTCTGTCAGTATTATTGGTTGTAGTAATTGTATCGGTCGTATCGTTTGTCTCCATGTCTTGAAAGATATTGTTATATGCCTTTTTCCGGTGAAGACCACGTGCACTTTCAGCTTTAGCTTTATGTTTAATAAAGATCTGCACCTGCATCTGCCTCCAGTCTACGTCACGTAACACAGTTAAATGTGCTGTCTCTCCATTTCTGACATTTCCACTAAAATACTTCTAATAATGTGAGAAGAGAGGCACGGTGTCCACCAAATATAACTGTTTGTCATTACAAAAATGCACATAATTGGAACCACACCTCCTGATAATTTACTCATTCAAACTCCAAATATTTTCACACCTGTGCTGCTCTGTGTTCGGTTACTGCCTGTGCTGATGGCCACAAACATACGCAGAAATATATGCGTTATATATGCTTAACTATGCCTTTTATTTATTTCTTTATTTTGTTAATAAATGTACCATTATCCCAGATAATATATAATTTATCCATTATTAGATTATGGTTTTGCTTTAAAAACTTCTTCCTTAATTTTGTTGGTGGAATTAATTTTTTCGATGATCTGTTTATCTCTATTTATTTCAGACTGCTGATTATGAACATGAACCACCTCAGATTCAGAACACCATAATGCATCCAGTCTACCAACGCCTAAATCCCAACACCAACCAATCAGATTCAGTCTACCAATGCCTAAATCCCAACACCAACCAATCACATTCAGACTACCAGAATCTAGACCCCAACACCAACAAATCAGATTCACTCTACCAGAGTCTAGACCCCAACACCAAACAACCAGATTCAGTCTACCAGACCCTAAAATCCAACACCACTCAGATTCAGTCTAACAGAGTCTAGACCCAGACATAAACCAATCACATTCAGTCAATCAGCATGTAGACCCCAACACCAACCCATCAGATTTAATTGACCAGAGCCTAACTCTCAAAACCAACAAATCAGATTAAGTGTCGCAGAACCCAGATACCTGTGCTGTCTGAGTGGGAGGGATGGTGTTATCCCCTCCCCTGACAGATTTACTCTGACCAATCATGTGAATCTTTGAGCTCCTGTGTGTGTAAGAGTTGTTCAGCTGCCATGTGATGTACAGGACCATGAGCAGCAGCTGGAAAAGGTGCAGAGGCTTAACGTGTCTTGGAGGAAGCACACGGCAGCCTTCACCATTCAGGGATGGTAGCTGTTGTGTGATGGAGAAGAGCTAGCTAGTGCGAGGAGTTGGCAAATGTCTGTCTTCTAATGTCTCAGCATAAATGCAGACTGTGTACACAATACCCAGTTTAGACCTTGAACAATGTCATGGACTGTAAGTAAATGTACAAGAATCATAGATTTTAAAAGCTAAACATGTTGTATATAAAGGCCTCTGACTTAGACGTGTAGTTTATTTTTGTTTTTTACTTCTTTTTTTCTTTGTTTAACATGCATATTGATTTTTTTCTGCTCCTCTTCTTAAAGATATGTGCATATTACAACCAAGTAGAAATGTATATTGTATTCATTTTTTGTCAATTTCTTTTCACTATCTTTCAACATTTTCTGCGGTCTACTCTGTTTTTGTAATGGATTGTACTTTTAAAAAAAAATTAATAATAATTTGTTAAAATAAGATTGATATTCACTTTAAGTTATTCAAAGAACATTCTCCTTAAAAAAAAAATAACTCTTACACACGGTTGTTAAATCCAGACGAAGTCTTTTCATATAGTGTTCCTTTTACTGGGTTCTCTTTATCTACTTTTAGGACTTGTGTGAAAATCTGGTGAAGTTTTTGGCCATATTTTTGCAGATATATAGAAATGTTTGTTTTTTTATTGGTGCTGATGGGAAGACCATAGACACAAATACATCTTGGACACAAATAGCAAACTTACATCGGTGTGAATGTCAAAGGAAATGACCAAACAGGGCAAAGTGTCTATTTCCTCATCAGTCAAAGACCACAGAACCATCAGGCTTTGAGCAACTCTTTCACAACAACCACAGAAACAGAAAAACTGGAGAGAGAGAGACAGAGAGAGAGACAGAGAGAGACAAGAGAGAGGAGAAAAAGACACAGAGAGAGAGAGAGAGAGAGAGAGAGAGAGAAAAGAGAGAGAGAGAGAGAGAGAGAGAGAGAGAGAGAGAGAGAGAGAGAGAGAGATTAATAGAGATAGTAGGGAGTCAGACAAGGCTGATGGGTTTGGGGTTTAGGATTTGGGATTTTTTCAGGGTTTTAATTGACATTGTTTGATTATTTATTTCATAATTGATCCTCTGAGAGATGATTGTGTTTCAGCACTGTCAGTGGGAGGGACTGTGAAGTTGACTAACATGAGCACATACCACAGAAAGAGGAAATGACCAAACCCAATAGAACTGGAGGTGGAGACATTGAGAAATTACACAGATGTGCATTTTTTCATATTTTCATTTCTACAAAAGTCTCTTAGTAGTGCACTGGAGTTTGTTGTTCAGTTCAGAATGAAGATCCTCTTCATCATCATCACCTTCTACCTGATCTCAGGTCAGTGATTCTACTTTAAATAATAAACTACAGAGTACAGTAGGAGGAACCGTTACAGCTTTGTGCTGCAGTTATTTTAATACTGAACTGTAGTTCTGAGAGAATTCAGAGGTGTTTATCATCAGAAAGACGACTGAAATCCTTCCATTTTGATCCGCAGGTCCAGTGCACTGCTCTGATGTGATTGGTTCTCCTAGAGGTCGCGTAGAAATTTATTTCAAACGCCCATTTTATATCACATCTACTGTGTATTTTTGCAAATTAAAACAACAAGAAATGTGTGAATCTTTGATAACAGCTCAGGGCAGAAGATTAGTTCAGAAGGACAGATTTACTCTGTATGACTCCGGTGGATTTGTTACAGTGATATTCAGAAATCTGAGAGTACAGGATACTGGAAGGTATCAGGCTGGAGTGACCGGAGTGTGGAGTCACAACATTTACCTGAAAGTGAACAGTGGTGAGGAAATGTTAAATCTTTGACATTTGATAAATGTAGCCTTTTTATGTAATCCAGTATAAAACCAGCAGTTCAGATGATCTAAGATAAATATCTTGATTGACAATTTTAAATCTTTTAGTCTTTAAAGCATTTTTCGTAATATACTGTAGTACATAACAACAGGTTCTTAACATCAAGAGTTAATGTAAGATCTTGATTGAGATGTAGAGATTTTGCCTGGAAAACCAACATAAACAGAAATATATAATGAAGTGAAGTCTAATCAATTTCAAATCCAGGCCTGTTAATTTAGATTCTAGTGTAAAAGCTGATCTCGTGATAGCTGGGAGATGAATAGTTCTACACTAATTCAGTTTGTGTGATTGACAGATCCATGTTGTAGCAGGACACAGACAGTAACAGGTTATCTGGGACAGATGGTGACGATCAGCTGCTCCTATCCAGTAGAGTTTGAAGGAATCGTCAAGTCCGTCTACAAACTGGACAGTCGCTCTGAACAGGAAGTGATTCACCTCAGTGGAACAGACCAGCATCAGAACGGCAGATTCTCCATTTCTAGTGACAGGAGGAATAAAGTGTTCAGTGTGAACATCAGTGATGTGAGAGAAGATGATGCAGGACTTTATTCCTGTGCAGTTGTTAATGAAGAGTCTGAAGTCATTTATAAGTCTCTCTTCACATCGATTCAGCTCCAAGTTACTGGTGAGAACTTTTTTTTTTTATCTATCTGTGAATAAGAACATGTTTGAAGGAGTGTGTGTGTGTGTGTGTGTGTGTGTGTGTTTGAGAGAGAGAACCGGTTACACTCCCCCTATCGTTATGACTTATTTATCTTTTTGTTAATGTGTGAACACGGGTAAACATCATGATGCACGTAAACAGAAGTAACAAGAGACACAACAGAGATTCCAGGTGGCATATCACACACACCTGAACCTGGTAAGACTTTACAACACACACATTAACAGTATATATGAGCAGGAATTAGATATATTTTAAGTGGTAAATCGCGGAATCAGGTTAAGTTATAGATGTACTTCACACTATACGAAAAGAGGATTTATATCTCTATAGAAATTTACACATTTTATTTTTTATTGTATTTCTTTTTTAAGTGTTCAACTAAAAAGTGTAGCACTATGCATATTTTTGGGTGAAAGCAGGTTGAAATTTTGATTAAAGTAGCTTTCGCAACTATTCGTCTGTTTTCAAATTGTGGGTGAAGGTGAAATTAAGGTCATCCAGATGAGGATGGGTTCCCTCATCTTGTCTCAGGGACTTTTCCCTGGTCAGTGTCAGCTCTGGCTTGCTCAATAGTGATACATTTTTACAGTTAAAATGTATACATTTCTGCAAAGCTGCATTGTGACAAAAAGTCATTTATCAGTCTCTCTTCACATCGATTCAGCTCCAAGTTACTGGTGAGAACTTTTTACTGAAACAATAACTCAGTAAAAAAAAAGTTGCTCTGAGTGGTATAGTGACTCTTGTTTGTTGTTATATAGTTACTGTTGCTTATTATTTTTGATTTACTGACATGTTTACTAGGACATACTGTATAAACCAACATCAAGAAAGTTAATCATCATCAGTTTGTAGATCTGTCGACTGTCTCGCTGAGGACAGTCTTTATGTCACAGATTTTTCTTTCACCAGTTTAAACCCACTGAGTTTGGAGGAAACCAGTTTTATTATTATTATTATTATTATTATTATTATTATTATTATTATTATTTGGGTTTTTTTTGTTCCATTAATATATGAACACGGCATTTACGGTGCATGTCAACAGAAGTAACAAAAGACACAACCGAGATTCCAGGTGGCACAGCAGACACGCCTCAGATTGGTAAGACTTTACAATACACACATTTGTGGTCTGTTCTGTTTGTGGGAAAAGAAATGATGTCTAGACGTGGAGACACCAGGACAACTTTTCAAGGCTTTAGTTTGAGATAGATTATATTATAGATGATAATAATAAAACTAAAAAACAGAAGTTTTACATGGTGTTTGAACATAAATGTGTGTCGGCAGTGTGTGTACACAACTACCCTACAATGGTAAAAATCCACCCACTTCTTTTTTTATTTTCCCAATATATCATAAACAGTGTCTCAAAATGAGTTGTTTTCATTTCCCCCCTTACGTGATGTCACGTTGGAACAAACCCCACCCAGGGACTCTGCCCTTTTACTATAGCTCCTCCTCTGAGTAAGAGGCACACAGTCCGCCATGTTCTCCGCACTCAAGCAGCTACAGTGCTAAGAATGTCTCTGTTATTGGCTGTAAGAATGAACGTAAGAGTCTTCATGTACTCCCAGGAACAGAGCCACTGAAGAAATGTGCCCCAAAAAATACCTTAAATGATTTTACCCCAGACTGCTTTGTGAATGAGCTTGTTAGCAGATTCCAGCTAATGCAGCTGAAGTTACCTTTGGCTCGATTGTATTCATGGAGACCAGAGCTATGTTTGCATTTTTAAAAAAATGTTTACTTTAACCCCAAAACACACCTTTATTATGCACAATACTGTAAGGTGATTGTCTTTTTGAAAACTGTGTACGTTTTGGGCGAATCATTTCAGTATCTGAAGCACGAGCTGTAAAGGCACAGCCCGCTTTCTGTAAAGGGGGCAGGGAGCAGCAGCTCATGTGCATTTAAAGAGACAGACACAAAAATAGCATGCTTTTGGTTCCACCCAAAAAGGGGCATTTACAGCAGGGTATAATAAATGATCCGTGGGGTATTCTGAGCTGAAACTTCACAGACACATTCTGGTGAAACCCACGACTTACAGTATCTCACAAAAGTGAGTACACCCCTCACATTTTGTAAATATTTGATGATATCTTTTCATGTGACAACACTGAAGAAATTATACTTTGCTACAATGTAAAGTAGTGAGTGTACAGCTTGTGTAACAGTGTACATTTACTGTCCCCTCAAAATAACTCAACACACAGCCATTAATGTCTAAACCGCTGACAACAAAAGTGAGTACACCCCTTAAGTGAAAATGTCCACATTGGGCCCAAAGTGTCAATATTTTGTTTGGCCACCATTATTTTCCAGCACTGCCTTAACTCTCTTGGGCATGGAGTTCACCAGAGCTTCACAGGTTGCCATTGGAGGTTGCAGTGCTACCCTAGTTGGTTGCTAGGGTGTTGCTGTGCTATCCTAGTTGGTTGCTAGGGTTTGCCAGGTGGTTGCTAGAGTGTTGCTATTTTCCCCATGTTTCATGTCTGTAGCTCCTGTGGTTTGGTCTGCATGGCATCCCAACCAAAACTAAAAAGCATCCCTAATTCTTCCCTGTGAACAACCGAACTTTGCAGCATTGCTGCATGGCAACTATAACTCCAATCTTTTCCTAAAACACAAGCACCCCATTTCCCATATGGGGTCTACATCTGTGCCAGAAACAGCGTTGCTGACAAACTGTAAAAAGTGATACTGTATGTTTATGATTGAAAATGAGTTCTCAGTCTGATTATCAGTGTCATCCACACCGGGCTTTGTCTCACCACCTGAGGTAAAAACCAGTCACATAATCTGATTGGCCGGAGCCTCGTCATCAGGTCTTCAGTCCTCTGATCTTATCTCCAGGTTCCTCTATCATCATCTCTGTGCTTGTCTGTGTGATCCTGCTGCTGGGCGTTGTATTAGCACTGATCTTCTACAGGCAGAGATGGAAAAAGTCACAAGGTACATAATTGTGCTAACCCTAACATGCTCTGTTGTTCGAAATTGAAAGACAAGAGAACACAGTGTTAATTTTATTTGAAAGATTAGAAATAAGAACATTATTTGCATTTCCCTTATAAATTAAAAACAAGTGTCTGGGTTTTAAACCAATGTTGGTATGTGCTGGTTTTGGCAAAACAAATATGTTTTTTAACCTAAACTGACGCTATTTTCCCGATCAGGTATATTAGTAAGAGGTTTCTTTTTCATTGTCAAAGACGCATGCCTTTCTCTTTCACAGGTTCCTTGCAGAGAAATGAGATGGAGAGACGTTCAGGAGTGAGTATCTAATGGGTGTCCTGTTTAATGTTCAGTTTTAACTTAGTTCTACAAGCCACTTTAGATCAAGGAATGTTTACAAGTTGTTGAAACAGTTCTGTGGTAGTGATGGGTGATTCACTTAAAAAAGGCTATATTCACATTATAAGCTTCGATGTCAGATGATTTTTTTTTTTACATCTTCATGGTTCACAATCAGAACTGCAACTGAGACATATCTGATCATTGTTTCAAACACAACATGGACTCAAGGTTCCGTTCAGTTTTACTCGAATTGATTTCCCAAATATTAACTAAATTACCAGTTTCCCCATTATTCGCACACTCCTTAGCTGCCTTCAGGTCTGGTAATAAAGCTCTTTATAGAGCCGCTCGTGCCAACCTGAAAGGTGGTATTAAAGAAGCTAAGATGGACCATAAGAGGAGCATAGAGTATCACCTGTCCAGCAAAAATAAACGGGAGATGTGGCAAGGCATACAAGACATCACAAACTACTACAAACTGGAGACCTGAGTGCGAGGCTGGCAGAAGAGCTAAATTGCTTCTTTGCTCGCTTCGAAACATCTCAACAACAGCACTCATCTGCTCCAGTCTTGCCTCCTCCCTCATCTGGCTCCTGCACCAGCCCAGCCCTGCCTCCATCCCCTCCTGGTTTCTGCTCCACTCTACTTACTGTGAGTGAACAAGAAGTTAGATGGATGTTTCTGGCAGTGAACCCCAGGAAGGCTGCTGGCCCAGACGGAGTACCAGGGAAGGTGCTCAAATCGTGTGCCCACCAGCTTGCCCACATGTTTACCAGGATATTCAATCTCTCACTGGCCCAAGCAATCATCCCGCCCTGCCTAAAATCAGCCACAATCATTCCTGTGCCAAAGGAGTCTCCCACCACTAGAATAAATGATTATCGTCCTGTGGCCCTCACCCCAGTTATCATGAAGTGCTTTGAGAGATTGGTCCTTCAGCACATCAAGGACTACATCCCCCCAGACTTTGATCCCTTCCAGTTTGCATATCGCGCGAACAGATCCACAGAGGATGCTATCGCCATAGCTCTCCACTCCGTGTTGGACCATCTAGAGCTACGTCCGGATGCTTTTTGTGGATAATAGTTCAGCTTTTAATACAATCATATTCTCTTCACCAAATTGGTCACTCCTGACCCCCCGAACACATGTGCCTCCCCCCCACCACATGTGCCTGGATCAATAACTTTCTCACTAACCGGTCTCAGACAGTAAGACTCGGACACCACCTCTCCTCCACTCACACGCTCAGCACCGGTTCACCACAGGGCTGTGTAATAAGCCCCCTCCTGTACTGTCTCTACACATACGATTGTAGTCCGTTCCACAATAACAATGTTATTGTCAAGTTTGCTGACGACACCACAGTGGTCGGACTCATCTCAAAGGGATATGAGGTAGCCTACAGAGAGGAGGTCCTGAACTTGGTAACCTGGTGTTCAGAGAACAGTCTGGCTCTGAACACTAAGAAAACCAAGGAGATCATTGACTTCAGGAAGCACAACACAGAGCTAGCCCTCCTTTTCATAAATGGCGAGAGTGTGGAAAGGGTCCACACCTTCCGGTTTCTTGGCGTCCTTATCTCCGCTGACATCTGCTGGACAGACAACATCACAGCGGTTATTAAGAAAGCTCAAAAGCGGCTACACTTCTTGAGGCTTCTCAGGAAGTACAATCTGGACCCCAATCTGCTGCTGACCTTCTACCGCTTGTCCATCAAGAGCCTGACATACTGTATTACGGTATGGTATGGTAGCTGCACCGCGGCAGACAGGGAGAGGCTTCAGAGAGTAATAAGGACAGCACAGAAAATCATTGGCTGCCCTCTCTCCTCCCTGATGGACATCTACACCTCCCATTGCCTCAGCAGAGAAAAAACGATCATTAAGGACAGCTCTCACCCTGGCTCTGACCTGTTTAATCTGTTGCCCTCAGGGAGACGCTACAGGTGCATCAGAACAAGGACTAACAGACTCAAGAATAGTTTTTTTCTCCAAAAGCTATAAACATTATAAATACACACTTACACAGTACTATTTATTTATTTTGTGGTGTTGTTCTATCTATTCTATTTTACTTTTGTGTATGTATCTTATGTGTATATGCTATATATATGTTTTATATATATATATATATATATATATATATATATATATATATATATATATATATATATATATATATATATACAGTGCCTTGCAATGTATGCGCCCCTTGAACTTTTCAACCTTTCTAAAGATATCCATAAAAAAGTCTCGTCTAAAGTTTTCCACAAGCCACCTGGGAGCACACACCAAACGTCACACCAAACATTGAGAAATGGCTTTCTTCTTGCCACTCTTCCATAAAGGCCAGATTTGTGCAGTGTACGACTGATTGTTGTCCCATGGACAGACTCTCCCACCTCAGCTGTAGTTCTCTGCAGTTCATCCAGAGTGATCATGGGCCTCTTGGCTGCATCTCTGATCAGTCTTCTCCTTGTCTGAGCTGAAAGTTTAGAGGGACGGCCAGGTCTTGGTAGATTTTCAGTGGTCTGATACTCCTTCCATTTCAAAATGATCGCTTGCACAGTGCTCCTTGGGATGTTTAAAGCTTGGGAAATCTTTTGTATCCAAATCCGCTTTACTCCTCCCAGTCTTCTATCCTCTCTCGTTCCAACAGAACCCTGAGCTATCACAGAGCAGGTGCATTTATACAGAGACTTGATTACACACAGGTGGATTCTATTTATCACATCAGTCATTTAGACAACATTGATCTCCTCGCTGATTTGGTAGGTTGCTACTGAAAGTAAACGAGATAATTTTAGCCCCCACTTTCAGTTTATATTTTGCTAAAAGGTTAAAATATTGGCGGGATCAGCTTAATAAAACACGGAGGGGGTTGTAGTGAGGAGGAAACCAGGGTTTATTTGTCCTTCAATCCGTAGTGGTGAGGTGTGTGTGTGTGTGTTTGGCGTTTGTGCGTGTGGGGGAATGAGGAACCGGCAGGGGCGGGGGCGAGCTCCTCCGGGGTGTGCCGGGATTCCGGAAGAGCTAGGAAGGAGGGGTTGTGCCGGCTTCCGCACTGTCCTCGTCTGTCGTGCGTCCTCGTCCGGGGGCCCTACGCAGCGAGTTGATCTCTCCCTTCTGGTGAGGCGGAAGGGTCCTTTATCCCCCTCCTTCTGAGCTGGATTGGTGAACCTCCTGCTCCCGGTTCGTAGCCATCCGCGCGCGGCGTGGCGGCTCCACCCTGCAGTGAGCCTTCCGGTTGGCGTTGGGACGCGAGCGGGCTGCCCCGCCTGCCGTGCGGAATCGGGAAGGGGAACCTCTGTTGCGCGGGTGTTGGTCGCCGCGACAGTCCCCTCAGCTCCAGCCTACTGCCGCTGGGGTGGGCCCAGAGCGTCGTCCGTGAGAGCCCATCTGCATTCCCATGCGGGCCCCCGCCTGGTGCTCTGAGGAGAAATCCTCACGAAACCACCGAGTGACCCGGCGTGCGTGTCCGCCCTTGGCCATCCATTGGGGCGTGGTCTGTGACCGGACAAAGTGTCGGCCTGCCAGGTAATACCTCAACTCTTCAATGCCGCCCCCATAGCTTCCCGCTCTACGCTCGTACCTCTTTTCGGGGCCAGTTTCCGGCTGATGTAGGGGGGTGCTCTTCTCCGTAAGGTTTGGGGGAGGATCGGCCCAACCCTGTTTCAGATGGTGTGTAGTGAAGGGGAGCCAAAATCCGGGTTCGCAACACGGTGTGAGGCCGTTTCAGGCAGGCCCTCTCCGCCTCGGTTGACCACTTCACCCGGTCGCTGGCTTTTGGTGAGATCTAGAAGAGGGGCAGCTATCGCCGAGAGTTTAGGCCCGAATCTCCAATAGTACCCGCCAACCCAAGAAGGCGACCTGTTTCTTGATGAGGCGGTGTCCCTCCCCCTCCCGTCTGGCTCCCCCCGCCACGGTACCCCAGGTACTGGCTCGTTAATCGTCTTTTTGTCTTTCTCCTCCATGCAGGTGGTCGACCAGGTAGGAGTGAACCACGGCAGTGCGCTGCGGTGTGTTCATGTCCTGGTGGGTGCTAGGACCGGTACTGCCGGGTGGAGGTATCGTTTGGGCTGGCCGCCTATGCCTCTGGTGGGTCCGTATATAAGCGCCTCCACGTCCACAGTGTGGGGGGGGGTAGCTATCAGTCCTCCTGTTCAGTCTCCGGAGTCGTTACAGGCGCATGCTTTGGGGGTTCGGTACAACGACGATGGGGACTGACGGGTCTCTCCATCCCTAGCATTCGCTCCCTCCTCTGTGCCTTCCGGGCCTCAGGCGGTCTAAGGGGTGTGGTTCTTTGGTCCACCGTTGGGGTGTCTCCCCACCCAACACGCTTTCAGATCTGTGTCGCCCTCGACTGGCACCCTCTCTCAGCAGGTTGTGTGGTTTCCTTCGCCCAGCTCGGTTGTTGGTAGTGGCTCCCGTCTCCCCTTCGGGCCCCCCACCAGGAACTTGCTGCTAGCCTGCGCCTTCGCCTGGTGGTGGGTTGGGCGTTATACACCGCTGCTGTTCTTCTTGGTGCGCATATTTCCTCACTATTGTGCCACGTCAATTCTCTTTGCATCTCCTGCCGCGTACTTGATCGGTGAGGCCGGCGTTCTCCCAGGCTTCAGCGGACGTCCAGGCCCTCTTGGCGCCCGCCCAAACAGGAGCTCCAGAAAGGTGAAGCCTGTGGGCTGGGGGCACTCGGGTGAAGAGTACATAGGGGGAGGAGGTCCCAGTTCTCCCTCTCGTCCACCCGCCGTAGCATCCGTTTGCGTCTGTGAAGCGCTCCACGGTCCGTGGTCTGGGGTGGTCTTCAGATGTTCACCTCACAACCCTTATTACGGGCGTACTTGGGGTTGTGGATCACCCACATTAGCTCGGTTGGGGGGTGGTAGCGCTCGGTAGTGAGACGGCTGTACGCTACCTAAACAGGGCTGATGGGTAGCGGAATGGGGGTGTGCGCTGTGTGCGCTACACATTGCTGCAGACCCCGGACCTCGGCATCCATCGGCCTACGAACCGTCTCGTTTCTCCAGTGGTCTAGGTGACGTGTGGCATCATTATGGTTTTCTGTGTACCCTTTTCGAATTTAGGAGCCTTTCACGAGGAGTGAGCCTCGGTTCTGGGTACCCCATCCCGTTTGAGTTTCGTTTCTTCGTCCCGGCACTTCCCTTCGTCACTGTTGGCACAGTGTGGAGACTCACTCGGTTTTTGGGCGTGTCCCCTCGGGGGCCGTCTCCAGTGAGGTGGGGTCACCCTGGCTCCCCAATCCCACCTGTGCCGCGGGACTGCTTGTTTGCTATCACTGGTGTTTTCCTTCTACCCACACCCTCTGGGGGGGGCCGGGGAGGCTGTTGGAGGTGGAGGCCCACAGCTAGCCTGGTTTCTGGTGCGCGACGGGCTCTATCTCTGTTCGTGGCATGGGCTCGTCAGCGGGGTCATCCGGCTTGGTGACCTCCGCGGGTCCTCCATGGTCCAGGGGCCCGTTGTGTCGGCCGGGGCCCTGAGGTCCGAGGGGGTTGAGGCAGGCTGATGGTCCCCTGGCTAAACCGGTGGTCATAGTACGCCCCGTTCCCGACATGAGCGCCTGGGGTGATTCTGGCGCCTGTGCCCCTATGGCCTGTCGTTCTGCGGGGGTAGCGCCCTCAGGAACCGTCCATCGCCACCTTCTCTACCACCTCGTGGCTGTATACTGGTCCGGTCGGAGCCACCGCAGTAGGTGGATCAGAGCGTTGGTTGCCCAGGGCGGCCCCGGCTGGTAGACCAGTTGTGGAACTCTACTGCCGCCTGGCCCGGTGTGCGGCCACACCACGCCAGGACCCCCCTTTCATCGTTGGGTAATGCGGGTCTTCTGGTTGAGGCTGTAATAGGGTGTGCCTCCCCGTGAGTAACCGCAATGGCCCTGGGTCTCATCCCGATCCACCCCCCCGAGCCTATTTTGGGTGAAATAGCTCGGTTCGTGGAAGGGTGGTAATGGCGGAGCCGCATCTGGGGCGGGGGTGTGGTGTAGCGGTAGGTTGGTCCACCAGCGTTTGGGTGCCACCTGGGCTTTCGGTTTGCGTACGTCTGTTGTGTGCTGGCCTCCAGCATTGTTTGCTCCATGGTTGTGTGGGTTTTTTTTTTTTTTTTAGGGGTGGTCTGGTACTGCCCGCTCCTCCACCAGTGTAGCGGGATCAGCCCAGGGGCGTAGCCAAACACACGGGAGTTGTGTGCGGGGGTGGAACCGGTTCATTTGTCCTTCAACGTAGGGTGGTGTGTGTGTGTGTGTTTGGGTGCGTGTGTGGTGGGGGAATGAGGGAAACCCGGCAGGGGCGGGCTGGCGTAGCGGCGTCCCTCCGGGCGTTCGGGATTCCCGGAAGAGCTGGGAAGGAGCGGTTCCTGTGCCGTTTCTCGGCCTCACCACTGTCCTCGTCTGTCGCCCTCCTCGTCCGGGCGGCCGTAGCCGGTTGTCCTCTCCGTTAGGTGCGGAAGGGTGTCCTTTTATCCCCCCTTTGGAGCTGATTGGTGACCTCTGCTCCGGTTGCCAAATCCGCGCCGCGGGGTTGGCTCACCCTGCAGTGGTTCGGTTGGCGTTGGGCAGGCTCACCGTGGACTTAGTTTGCGGGTGTTGTGATATCAATAATTTGTTCACTTCAATTGTGTCCACTTGTTGGTATTCTTCACAAAAATTAAATTTTTATTTTATGTTTGAAGCCTGAATTGGCAAAGGTTGAAAAGTTCAAGGGGCCGAATACTTTTGTAACACTGTATATATATATATATATATATATATATATATATATATATATATATATATATATATATATATATATATATATATATATTGGCACGAAAATAAGGAGTGGCTCTTAATTTCATTGTACATGTGAATAGGCATTCATTCATTCATTCATTTATTCATTCATTTATTCATTCATTCTAGAATCACTTGCAAAAGTGTCTCAGGTTTGATTTGTGTCACTTCAACCTGCTAATGTGAATGTAGCTTAAGTAATTTAAGTACAAATGATCATAGAGGTATAACCTATGCTCTTTGACAATTGTGGTATTATTTGTGCAATTTTTATCTAAAGATTTAACTCCAATGTTTTGTTATGTGGATAATAGACCACACCATTCTCTACTTGTCTCTGATTTCCCGCTTACATCCTAACTATACTGATGTCATCAAAGCCTCCTCTAGCGGGTAGAAGTCACGCACATGTGAGCATATACATGAATCGAACCTGGTTGCTGAAGATAGTTCAAGATACATACCATACTATGTGAACATCCAATGAAAAAAATATATACAGAGAAAGAATTTACTTCAAAATACCTTATTGTTCTTAACACCTTTCAAAAGCTCCATACACATAACCACATTTCCACATGTCACATTTGGAACCGAGCCCAAGCCTAGAAACACTGTTAAATTTCAATCCCCTGGTTATGATCACTGGATGCATCATAGTATGGCTGAATAGAAGAGAGTAGTGGGAATGTGCAGATGCTTATTTATCTCTGGAATTCTAAGATGTTTTCCTTTTTTTATTTTATTTTTTAGAGATCCCACTACAGTGAGATTAAAGACCGCAGAGCCCAATCAGATCCTGAAGCAACTGCATATTATTCGACTATTTCTCCATCCACAATCCCTTCTGATCACCCAAACTCTGTGTATGCCACTGCAGAATTACCCACAATCCCCTCTGATCACCCAAACTCTGTGTACGCCACTGCAGAGTTACCCACAATCCCCTCTGATCACCCAAACTCTGTGTATGCCACTGCAGAGTTACCCACAATCCCCTCTGTTCACCCAAACTCTGTATGCCCACTGCAGAGTTACCCACAATCCCCTGTTCACCCAAACACTGTGTACGCCACTGCAGAGTTACCCACAATCCCCTCTGATCACCCAAACTCTGTGTACGCCACTGCAGACTTACCCACAATCCCTTCTGATCACCCAAACACTGTGTATTCCACTTCACATTAACCCACACACCCTAAGCTGTCTTTTTAATTGTGTTTTAGTCACATGACCAAATGTGCACATACCTGAGAGCATGGGAAGGCAATTTATTTATTTGATTGAATTTTTTAAGATTAGCTCCTTAATAAACTCTTTCTAAAAACATGGATGAAATTCCTTAAATAAACAAGAAAGTTTGTTTTCCATTCAATAAATGCATATAAAAAAGTTGAATATATATAATGATGCTTTATCTATGTAGTGACATGTAATGAGAACTGTATTCATTTCTTGAGTTAATAAATTTTTTCTCATTTGTAAGTCGCTTTGGATAAAAGCATCTGCTAAGTGAATAAATGTAAATGTAATTTATTAATGGAACAATAATTCTTGATCACCACTAGAGTGCGCACTGTCTGCTGTCTTAATGAAGGACATTTTTACAGTTACTTGAAACACTGTACCTCAGTCGCTTTTCTCACTGTACAGAATGTGTAGCAAATATGCCAAATGCATAACCTTTCAAAATACGCTGTAATAAATCTTTCTTTTATGCTTGTGTAATTCTCTACTTTGTAAAGCAACCTTTCATTTCAAAAAATGTTGTATAAATGTAATCAATAATTGAATGATTTGTTTGTGTCTTTTAATGCGATTACATTTTAGAGTCCACAATCTGTCTGGCTGAATCTTGGGTCTTTCTTTGGTTTAGTGTTTGGACGTTTATATTGGTATAGGCGTAAAAGACACATTTAAATTAGCATGACTTAAAGAAAATAAAACAATAAGCGCACTGTATGATGGCTTGTAGGGGCTTCACTCCAGAGCAATCTGAGAAAACATTAGTTACAGGCTTCCTTCTGGGACGACAGCCATGCAGACCAATTTGATGCAGTGTGGGGTGTCTGGTCTAAGCACTGACAGGCTGACCCCCCCCCCCCTTCAACCTCTGCAGCAATGCTGGTAGCACTCGTACGTCTATTTCCCAAAGACAAACTCTGGATATGGACACTGAGCACATGCACTCAGCTTCTTTGGTGGACCATGCCGAGGCCTGTTCTGAGTGGAACCTGTCTTGTTAAACCACTGTATGGTCTTGGCCACGGTGCTGCAGCTCAGTGTCAGGGTCTTGGCAATCTTCTTCTAGCCTAGGCCATCTTTATGTAGAGCAACAATTCTTTTTTTCAGATCCTCAGCGAGTGACCAGTATGACGTAGTGTGAGAGCGATGACACCAAATTTAACACACCTGCTCCTCATTCACACCTGAGACCTTGTTACACTTGTAACAAGTCACATGACACCGGGGAGGGAAAATGGCTAATTGGGCCCAATTTGGACATTTTCAGTTAGGGGTGTACTCACTTTTGTTGTCAGCGGTTTAGACATTAATGGCTGTATGATGAATTATTTTGAGGGTTAATTTGCACTGTTACACAAGCTCTACACTAACTACTTTACATTGTAGCAAAGTGTCATTTCTTCAGTGTTGTCACATGAACAGATATCATCAAATATTTACACAAATGTGAGGGGTGTACTTACTTTTGTGAGATACTGTATGTGCTGTTCTGTCCTTAGCCTAACTAGCTGGCTAGTTTCTTTAAAACACAATACAGTCAGTACTGAAAGTTATTCACCTACAGTGGTGTTTGAAAGTTTGTGAACCCTTTAGAATGTTCTATATATCTGCATAAATATGACCTAAAACATCATCCGATTTTCACACAAGTCCTAAACATAGATAAAGAGACCCCAATTAGACAAAAGATTTAAAAAAATATATTATACTTGGTCATTTGTTTATTGAGGAAAATGATCCAATGTTACAGGTCTAAATATAAAAAATGCAGACAATGCCAGAATTATCCGAGGTCTGAATAACCTGGATGTCTGATTACCAATAGTTCACTATTCCTGTTAAATTACTTGAATAAAAGTAAAACTGACATGAGCTTGAAGTACTTGTGCTTTCCAGTAAGAGAAAATGATTGATTTAGGTTCATTTATTTACAATTCACAATTTTACCATATTTTCTTTTGTTTTGTATGGCATTAGAAGCGGCTTTTAACAAGATAAACAAGAGTTAGTTCATGTTTCACAATGTTGCAGGTCTTTTTTTAATCCACACTCATTCATTTACTCACTCATTCAATCACTCACTCATTTACTCACTCACCCATTCATTCACTCACTCACTCATTTACTCAATAACTCACTCATTTACTCAATAACTAATTTACTCACTCAATCACTCATTCATTCACTCAATCCGCTCACTCATTTACTCAATCACTTACTCATTTACTCACTCACTCATACATTCACTTACTCATTCATTCACTCACGCATTTACTCATTTACTCACTCACTCAACATTCACTCACTCACTCACTTATTTACTCACTCATTCATTCACTCACTCATTTACTCATTTACTCAATCCAAACAATAATATGTAAATGATCAAACCCCCTAAGAACAAATATATGAGGTAAACAGGGATCTGACTTTCTTGTTTCTCTATAAATGTGTGCTGTATGACCATGGCTGGATTATCAGGAGCAATGCGCAGATGAGAATAACACTGTTCTGGGATCAGGAACGGGAACAACAGCACACCACTGGGAATTCCAGTATAACACGCAATCACAGATTCATCGCTGACATCCACAAATCTCACCATCCGACATATCTTCAGGTTGCCTAAGGTATACCACCATCCCAGTTGCACCTGCACTGTTCTTGGCTTCTTGCGGATACTGAACGAGTATTTGTAGGATGTCAGGAGCATGTAAGACTCCCCTTTTCTTGTGAGACCCCAGAAGCCCATTTCTGCAGTCAAACGCTTTGCCAAATTCATGTCTGCTGAGCGTTGACACACACCGATAGTCCAGTGCTTACTGTCTCCCACATCGATGTTCCAGCAGTGGTAGCCGTCACTGTATCCCTCAGATCCCAGCACCAAATGGTTCCCATGAAATGGAATAGGGTTCTGCCGGACTTTGGATGACTTTCTTACACTCGCCAGGTCTTCTGATATGTAAAAATCCCCAGGAGCACTGTTCAGATCCAGGATGACTGGATCTAGACGGAGGAAAAAAGCATTCAAGGGCTACCAGGTGATTCATCTGACTTCACATAATCATACCATCCATCTGCTGCTACAGGGGAACCTGGAGCCTATCCCAGGAATCATCGGGCACAAGGCGGGGTACACCCTGGACAGGGTGCCAGTCCATCACAGGGCACAATCACACACACACTCACACACCCATTTATACACTATGGACAATTTAGACACGCCAATCAGCCTACCATACATGTTTTTTGGACTGGTGGAGGAAACCGTAGTACCTGGAGGAAACCCCCGCAGCACGGGGAGAACATGCAAACTCCACACACATGGCCCCGGCGGGAATCGAACCCCGGAGGCGTGAGGCGAAAGTGCTAACCACTAACCCACCGTGCGCCCACATGTTTATACCTTCTCGGGTAAAACTAATCCTTAGTGTTTTTACTCACGGTAAAGGAAAATGTCCGTCATCTTCTCCCACACTCGGTATCCTAGATTCCCCACATGTTCAGCCATGTTGATGAGATTTTCTGAATGTATCTCTGAAGCCAACATTGTGCGGTGAGCTCTGAAAA
The DNA here is from genome assembly GCA_012411365.1 of Ameiurus melas. Classification (NCBI taxonomy): domain Eukaryota; kingdom Metazoa; phylum Chordata; class Actinopteri; order Siluriformes; family Ictaluridae; genus Ameiurus; species Ameiurus melas. The sequence goes on along the minus strand of CM022772.1, from coordinate 21,750,175 downwards.
CACACACACACACACACACACACACACACACACACACACACACACACAGTCACAAACAGGAAATTTAAAAACAATTGTGTGACAAGATGTTATCACACCAGAGCCAAAAATGACCTGAGGTGAACTTTTTGTAGTTGTTGTTTTACTAAAATTGACAACTGACGTTTCCAGAAAGTAAATAACATTTACATTTACGGCATGTGGTCCAAATAAGTCGCTCTTATCCACAGTGACTTACATTTATCTAATTTATACATCCGAGCAGTTGAGGCTTAAGGGCCTTGCTCAAGGGCCCAAAAGTAGCAGCTTGGTGGTGCAATCATTCATATACCAGTCATCATGGGAGGATGTATAATCTACAGTCAAAATACAATCTACCTAGTTTGAAAAATTCAACCAGGAAAACAAGGTACAAGAAAACAGGAAACAGAGTAAGAAGAAAACAGAACTCAGAATTGCAGCTTTAACAAATGCAAAACTTAACAAACACATAGACACATGAAGAAAGAGGAAACTGTCAGGTGTAACAGAATAGAATGACAAGCACGAGCAGCTCTGAGGAAAAGAGGAACAGGAAATAAGAAGAGGAAAGTACTGAGCTGTATATATTGAATAAATAAAAAGCATACCTCTGCAGTACGGAGTTATAATTCTGAAAGACAAGGAAACCAACAGTGCATGTTACACACTGCAGAAATCTGAAACTCTTCACGCACATGTTCAGTGAATAGTGTTGAACTTACTCTTCTCGTGTTTATTGTGGACATACACTCACTGTTTGCTTTAACTAGAACTCCTGCATCCCTGTTCAATTATTATTCAATTATACAACCCATCGACCACGCAACAGCACAATGCAGAACATCACACAGATACAGGTCGAGATAACGTTCACATCAACCATCACAACGGGGGGAAAATGTGATCATGTGACTGTGGAATGGTTGTCGGTGCCAGATGGGCTGGTTTGAGTATTTCAGATATGTTGAGATATGCTGATCTCCTAGAATTTCACACTGAATCATGCAAAACAAACAAACAAACAAACAAACAAACAGTGAGCTGAAGTTCAGCATATGGAAATGCCTGGATGATGAGAGAGGTGAGAGGAGATTGACCAGACTGGTTGGACTCGGCAGACAGGCTTCAGTAGCTCAAACACCCAGGTCAACATTGTACCCCCCCAAATGTTGAGGGAATACCAATCTGTCCCCCCAATATAGAGTACAAAGTATTTTCTATATGTCCCCCTTTAACAAACCTGCCAACAGCTAGGTCTTTTCTTCATCTATTCTATTTATTTATGTCTATTCCTTTTTAATATTTTTACGTATGTTAAGAAAAATAGGTGTGTGTGTGTGTGTGTGTGTCCTCTCCAGTTGTACACTTGGTTTCGCCCATACTCAACACAAGTTCATTGTCACAACTCGTGACGGAGCGGATGAAGGAAGGAGGTAAGCACACATAAGAACGAGTGTAGTTTATTTAATACAGAGGCAGGCAGACAAATCCAACACGTAATCCAAAGGCGTAGTCAGAAAACAGGCGAAGGTCAGGCGAACGGCAAACAGGCATAAACGTGGCGCAAGTCAGATATCAACAACGTGGCACGGAAAACAGGGTCGAGAAACAAACTTAAGCATAAACATGAACGTGAGCTATGATAATGATCTGGGAGCGGATAACCCAGCGTGAACTATAACTAACATGGAACGTTATATATAAACCGGCATGAATGAACTTAAACGGCTTCCAGCTGGAAGTAATACAGACACACGTGGGGATACAACCTATGACAGAAACGGGGCGGGGACATGACGAACATAAACAAAACACACGTGTCCTCCCAGCCAATGACAGAAACAAAAACAAAAGCACATGTTAAAGTGTCCCAACACGCATGCGCAACCGCGCGAGAGCACGATGCTACAAGCGGGAACCGTGACATTCGTTGATATATTTGAGCAGCTCAGTCTGTAAGAAATGGAGACAGCAGCTAAGTGTAGAAAAGTGCAGCAGAACATATGAGCTTTTTTTTCAGACAGTAAGTAACTAGATCCCTAAATAGTAGGTGACCTTAGCTTAGTATAGAAGGCATCATACCATGGCTTGGTTTGTTCTTAAGAACGTCGTTAACTGTTGATATTTGCACACCCACGAAGTAGGCTAGGCTAACGTCACTTCCAGTTTTTGACCATTAACGGAACATTCACTTGCCGAGTTCGTTGGACCCCCTCAATGTCCATACCATGGTTATGCCCTTGTACCATAGCATCGGATTCCTGTTCTTGGCTGACATGAGTGGAACCCGATGTGGTCTTCGGCTGGTGTAGCTCATCCGCTTCATGGGCCAACATGTTCTGAGATGCTTTACTGGTTGTTTGAGTTGATTGGAAAATCAAATTCGCAAAGAAAAATCCCAAAACCCCGAAATTCGACTTGTCAAACAGCTGGACCAACAACATTAGCAGAAATGTAGAAACATTTAAAAACCACAGACATTTTTTATCAGTGAGCCTGGGCCTGGAGTTTTGCATTGTTCAGAAGTTAAAAATATGTCACCCGAATGCCTTGTGTAGCAACATTCTGTTCTGTGGTGAATACCACAGTGTTTAGTAGACTTCCTGTCGCATAAGTCTGCAACTTTACCTGCAAAAATGTGGCATCTTCAGTCTCCATTTCTTCTTCCACCTCCTTCACTCTGTCAGAAAGAAGCAGTATCTCTTGTTCTATCTTATCCTTCACCTTCCCTCTCTTTCTCTCCACATCTTTCTTCAGCGCTGCCATCCTGGCCTCCTCCTCCTTTCTGAGGAAATGGTGAAATTTCTCAAATTCCGCTTTTATCTGCCTCTCTGCCTGCTGGGCCTGAGACTGAGAGAGACACTGAGATTAGAGAGAAAGATAGATATAGAAGGCAAGACATGTCAGTGGTCAAAACTTCGGGACGGGGGAGTTTACGCATTGTTTCTTAGTAACGTTAGTAACTTCAAGAGAGAGGAAAGGTTAACACAAAGTGTTTATTACTTACTCAGAAAACCACCAAGCCAGAATCAGGCATTTACAAACCTTTTGAGATCTTCAACAAGGCGGTGTATTTGACGGAGTTACCTGAATGTACATGGCAATTTCAGCGTTTTGACTGGTGCCTTTCTTTAGAGATTGCAGAGCTTTTTCAGCTGGACGGAGCGCAGCTTTTATTCTGTCCTGGTGAAAGATGAAATCATGGACATGAGAACACGAGCAAAAAGACGAAAAAATGTGCTCCAGTGAAACGTTACCACATTTTCTTGAGCTGTATGTAAGAACAAATTCATCGGTACTCAGAAATATCTCAAAATGTCTTTTAACGTCAATCGCCCAAGTCTGAAATCCTCAAAAACCATTCAACAAAAGAATTCACCATGGTGTACTTGTATATTAATCTTTATAATTAATGTGATCTACAGTACAGTCCAGGATTTATTTTATAATGAAAGCCTGAGGGGTTTTTGTTTGTTTGTTTGTTTGTTTGTTTGTTTGTTTAAACTTCTTTCATCAACATGCTGCTCTGTATTTACTTTAAATAACGTTAATGGTTTCCTAGATTACCCACAATGCCACTGGACTACCTGCTGATAGTGTTGTAGTGAGACTTTAACCCTCACTTAAACTCTATCTAAAGACAGCGATGCGGCGGCTCTTTAGTCCTTTCGTTTGTCCAGCTCTCTCCCCTGTACGCTCTGCTCAAACAGATCAGAGTCCAAAGCTTGCTCAATGGCATCTATAACTATAAATGCTATAACTCATTTAAAGAATTTTGCCTCTGTATACACCACCACAAGGTTTAAAAAATAAAAATAAAAAAATGAAGCAATCCAGATGTGAATGAAGTGTAAACCTTCATCTTTTTTTCAAGGGGTTTAACAATTTTTTTTTCACAGGCTCAAAAATAATTGGACACTCGACTGATGAGCAGTTTCATGGTCAGGTGTGGCCTGTTTCCTTGTAATTTAATTACACGTTAGAGTTGAAAGGTCTGGAGTTGATACCAGGCACTGAATTTGCATTTGGTAGCTGTTCAGGCGAGCTCTCAATATCCTGTCTAAAGAGCTGCAAGTACCATCATTAGGCTGAAAAAACTAATCAGACAGATCAGAGAAACAGCAGAAAATTCAGGACAAGCCAAATGAACAATTTGGTACATTAAAAAAAAACACGAATGCACTGGCGAGCTCAGTGACACCAAAAGACCTGGAAGACCATGAAAGACAACTAAACTGGATGATTGCAGAATTCGTTCCTTGTTGAAGAAAAACCCCTTCACAACATCTAGACAATTCAAGAACATTCTGAAGGAGGTAGGCATATCATTGTCAAAGTCAAGAGACACCTTCGTGAATGTACATACAGGCAGATTAATTCAAGATGTAAACCTCTGGTAACTCTCAAGAACAGAAAGGCAGATTAGACGTTGCTAGAAAACTCTTTCTGCTCAGATTCAGTCAAACGCTGCAGATCTGATAGGACGTTGCTTCACAGTTCAGCTGGATAACGACCAAAAACATACCGCGAAAGCAACCCAAGAAATGTAATGTTCTTAAATGGCCAAGCCAGTCACCTGACCTCAACCCAATTGACCTGCTTTTCACTTACTGAAGATAAAACTGAAGGCAGAAAGACCCACAAACAAGCAGCAGCTTTGAAGATCTGGCGAAACATCTCAAAGGCAGAAACTCAGCATTTGGTGATGTCCATGGGTTCCAGAATTCAGGCGGTTATTGACTGCCAAGGATTTGCTTCTAAGTATTAAAAATACTAATATTTATAATTATGCGAGTTTGTCCAATTACTTTTGACCCTGTGAAAATGGAGGTACTGTGTAATAAATGGCTGTAATTCCTAAACAGTTCATGCAAAACATTCTAGTTAAACCCTTGAATTAAAGCTGAAAGTCTACACGTGATTGCTTCATTTCAAATCCATTGTGATGGTGTACAGAGGCAACGTTAACGAAAATTGTGTCGGTGTCCAAATACTTATGGAACCGATTGTACCTGCGTTGCATTCTGGGGCTTTGAGTCCAGCGTTTATTCCGAAGTCTCCACTAGTACAAGTCTGGAGTTCTCATTAATATGGCATTGCAACTGTGACAACAATAACAACATCCTTCTCACAGGAATAAGAACAATACAGCGCCGACCTACACACTAGCACCGGAAAGAAAGAGGACAACTGTTGTGTAGCACTTTAGATTGTGCTTTTAAGACTGCTAAAAGGCAGAAAAGGCTTAAGATCATATCAAACAAAACTCTCACTATTTGTACAACCACATCCTTTCTCTTGCTCTGTCAATCTCTCTGTCTGTCTGTCTGTCTGTCTCTCTCTCGGGCCGTCTTTCTCACCTTGTGTTGTCGTACAGCATGTTTGAGAGGCTGAACTCTGTGCGATGCGTGGCGTTCTTTCCTGCACTTTGAACACATGACCTCATCGTCAGTTTTGCAGAAGAACTCGACTTTCTCTCCATGCTCAGAACATCTGACTTCACCGTCACGCTCTCTCTCCTTCCTCTCCCTTTCTTTCTCCCTCTGATAGGACTCGGTGGTGTTCCTCAGAGCCAGGTTGGACACGGGTTCCTGCAGAGACACACCGCGACACACGGGACATGTCCGAGCGCTGTTTACATTCCAGTGCTTTTTCAGGCACTGTCGGCAGAACGTGTGTCCACAGGAGAGGAGCTGAGGATCCTGATAAAGCTCGCAACACACTGGGCACGAGAGATCGTCTTCTAGAGCGGACGCCATGAGGAAGGCGCTGAAACCAGGAAGGAGGCAGAGGGAAAGATTTTTAAGTTGTGAGCACTTCAGAAGAGACGTGAAAGTGAAAACAGTGAAGGCTTCTTGATTCAGACCGCCTCCTGGGTGGGGGAATGAATGTAATTGGTGTAGAAAAATTAAATAAATAAAGAGGCCGGATTACACCACAGTGCTGCAGCTGGGGAGCATTGCTTAACTGTTATCTCATGCAGTGAGTTCCTTCTGAGAGAGATACGACTCGTACCACATGGTGCACAACTTCTCATCGAGTCTTGTTTATGAACTTTTGTGGTTTTATTTGTTCATGTATTTATTTCTGTAACCTGTACCCACAGCAGAAGAGAAGACAGATGGATGATGACAGGTATGCAGCTATGACGTTGTACTGGATGTAGTGCACACGAGATTCGACGAGTGTAGGAGAAAAGGGCTGAATGATGGCAGGATTTCTTGTAAACACTGTTTCAGACATCACTTCAGCACACGTGCACGTGACCACAAGAAGGTGTCCAGGTGATTGTTTCCACGTCTGCTGGGTTAGACCGTGTAGCGCAGCGTTCCCGTGCTGAACAGAACGGGTCGGTGTTTAATCTGCAGCACACTTTATTCATGTATTTATGATGCATTTGAAATGTAGTAGGTTCGTTAAGCTAGAGTTTGATAGAATGTGTACTTTTTCAGATTTCTGTGTGTGTGTGCAATGGGATTAGGGGAGGAGTTTGATATTTCACAAAACAACACTTTCATGTTTCAAGAGTTTTATTTTCCCCACATGATTTCATTCGTAACTGACACTTGAACAAATCCTCTATAACATCAACACCATTTTCAAAACTTTTTCTTTATATTTCCGGATTTCTTGAGTTAATTCTGATGTCTGGTGAAAATTTTTGTGAATAACCTCATTGGAAATATATTTACTGAAGAAATTGCTGACACGTTCAACACTTATTTCCCCAACTGTACGTATTTTTGTTTCCATTTTATACAATTATACTGAATTATCTGCATTTTTCATCTACTTCTCCGTACTGAGCTTAACCTGATTATATAAATACATTCTTATAAGGTGCTTCTTGAACTGTACACTAAACCCCTCTGATTTTCACTTTCTCAATTTTTCCATGCCCATATCATCAACGCAATCATCAAAAGAGAAATCATCATGAGAAATAAGATTACATATAAAGGTATCATGTCCACATGCCTGTCAAATAAGCTGAATTTCTTCTCCTTGGTCATGTTTATATTTACAGGGACAATGCACAGAGGAGCGTTTCTCTCCTCTGGGATCAGAAAGGGAAACAGATCCTTGCTGAAGGCTACATCACGAATACAAGCGATCTCAGTTTCATTTCTAGCATCTAAAAATCTCAGCACCATGTTGTCGAGACGGTGAAACAGCTTCACTCGCACCGTTTTCAGAGGCCTCCTTAACTGAAACTGACCGTCTGCGGACCACAAGGCATTATAGAAATCGCCGTTTCTTCTGAGGCCCCAAAACCCATTTTGAGGGGTCAGCGGTTGCGTGCGGTTTCTCTCAGCTACCGAGCGTCGACACACACCCAGGGTCCAGTGCTTGCTGTCTCCCACCTCCACGTCCCAGCAGTTGAAGCTGGCGTTTTGGGCTTCCGAACCGAGAACCAAATGGATATCATTCTTCTGTAGGGGGCTGGGGGAGTAAAACCTGCAAACGGAGCGGCTCACACACACCAGATCATCAGATACCGAGATGTGGGAGGAGTTTGGGTCAAGGACTACCGGGTCTGAAGGGCAAGAGAGAAATACTTTGTTGTGTTGTGAACTTATGTTACCTCATTGTCACAAACCATCTGTTATACGGTAATATTACCATCCTGATTATTAGCATTCGACCTGATTGGCTGAAATACAGTAGTGTCAGTGATTCTTGCTGGTCTTAATTATGGATGTAGATCAAAATGGAATTTAGCTTAAATGAAAAAAAAAGTATTATTTAAGAGACACGAAGAGTTCAATCAAACTAAACTAAACTAAACTTCGCCCTTTTTACTCGCTTGTGGTATTGAAATGTTATGGTTCTGTTACTCACAGTAAGGGCAGAGATCTTTCATCTTCTCCCACACTCTGAATCTCAGATTTCCCACGTGCTTGGCCACATCGATCAGAGATCCTGAGTTCAGCTGTGAATCTGACGGTCTGTACCGAGCCCTAGAACACAGATCCACTGCATCTGTACGTTTCTATACACACAACGGTTTTGATCTATTAAGGTAAAGAATCTGATGCTACGAGAGTAAAAACGCTTTAATAAAAACATACCTTGTCATTATGTGGACATAATTCTGCAAAAAGAAAACAAATGAACACTTTACAAAAAAAAACAAACAAAAAAAAAACCTCCATGTGCAGATTCAGCCTTGTCTGAAAAAATAAAGGCACGACTTAATTGACTTATTCATTAAATTACCGCTAGGAACGTGACATCATCGTTCTCCATCTCTTCTTCCACCTCCATCACTCGATCAGATAGGGACTGTAACTCTTGTTCGATCCATCCTTCTAGTTTTCCTTTCTTCTCCTTCTCTTCCTCTCTCAGCGCAGCTCTCCTGGCCTCCTCCTCCTCTCTGAGGAACTGATGAAGCTTCTCAAACTCCTCCTTCATATGCTTCTCCGTCTGCTCGGCCTGAGACTTTAAAGAGAGAACCAAATGAGTGGGGACAATAGGAATAAGCTGAGCATTCCATCATCTGTCCATATTCGGTTATGTAGCAAGTCCACACAGACTTTATTAAGACCATCAGCTGGTAATAAGGTCTTTAAAGAGCTAGTGTACAGGGGAAAAGGATCTCAGAGACAAGGAACAGAGCAAAATATGAAGAACATCCAAATATTTGAAATGGACATTTAAATTTGTTTAAGAAAAAACAAATAACAGCATAAGTCATGTTCAAGACTTGAATCTTCATGAATCTGTAACTTGCTGTCATAGACTATACTGGGTTTTTATTTAATCTGGTCCGGATGAGTAATGTGGTTTGTGCAAGACTTTGGCATCAACAAGTGTTTGTGTGCTGTTAGTTTTGTTTGTACATCTAACATCTGATAACGTCTGGTATTCTGACTTTGTAGTCATGCGTCGTTGTGGACGAATGCAGTAATCTGTGAGTGTTCTGTAGGCAGGTTCCTAATTAGACAGGCAATAACAGACTGGTGTCCTGGCTCTGGGTTTGTTGCTTTTAAACATGAGTTCTATCATGATTACAAATGATAAAAGCAGTGATTAACATTAAGGAAGACTTTCAGGTGAATGTTTATGGCGGTGGAATAAATCAGGTAGGTTTATATATATATATATATATAATAAGCTATAATAAAAGATTGACCTTTTTTAAAAACAAAGATGCTTCGCCAATGTAACTGTGAAAGAGGTATTTTAAAGTTTATCCCGTATATTAGGATGCATACATGGATATCCACTGACCCTAGAACCGCCCCTGCTCCATACTGCATACATATCCAAACTCATATCCATATTCATATCTACTGTATACTCATATCCATATTCACATCCATATCCATATTCATATCTATATTCACATCCATACTCATATCCTTACTCATATCCATGGTCATGTTCATATCCATATTCATATCTATACTCATATCCATATTCATATCTACACTCATATTCATGCCCATATCCATATCCTTACGCTTACCCATATTAATATCCATATTCACATCCATACTCATATCCATATCCATATTCATATCCATATCCATATTCATATCCATATTCATATCCTTACTCATATCCATATTCATATCTATACTCATATCCATATTCATATCCATATTCACATCCATACTCATATCCTTACTCATATCCATATTCATATTACATATCCATTCCATATCAATTTATCTATACTCTAGCCATACTCATCATATTATATCGTATGCATCTACACTCATATCCATATTCATATCTATATTCATATCTATACTCATATCCTTACTCATATCCATATCATATTTCATAATACCATATCTTATCTATATCATATCAAACTCATATCCATATTCATATCTACACTCATATTCATGCCCATATCCATATCCTTACGCTTACCCATATTAATATCCATATTCATATCCATACTCATATCCATATCCATATTCATATCCTTACTCATATCCATATTCATATCTATACTCATATCCATATTCATATCCATATTCACATCCATACTCATATCCTTACTCATATCCATATTCATATATATATATACTCATATCCATATCCATATCCATATTCATATCTATACTCATAGCCATACTCATATCCATATCCATATCTATACTCATATCCATATTCATACTGATCCATAATATACTTATCTTATCATATCTATACTATATTATTGTTTAACAGGTTGGTAAATGCAGATAAACTGTAGAAATATTCAGCACGTATTCAGAGTGCCCCAGTAGTAACAGAGACGTTAACGAGTTCCAGTTTAAGCAGATAGATGTATTAGTAATGCATGTTCAGGTAAGAAACACCACGTTACGTACACACAGCAGCTCAAAGTCACGTCCATGCCCTTACTTCTTTATCAGCTAATTTCACCAGAGTAACGCCATATCTAAACTCATCACTGATTTCTACACACATAAGATATTTATTCATTTCTTTCTTTTTCGTTTCTCTTTTGTTTATGAGCTTAAACCACTTTCTCTGCAGCGTTAGTGAAAATATATAGGATTTTGTTTGTTTGTTTGTTTGTTTAAATGATCAATAAAATCCTTCACTTGTCCTGAACGCTGATTGTTTTGGTCATTGCTTTATTACTCACCCTGTTTATTCACAAGTTCAAAATGCAGCAGTGCAAGACACAAAGGCAAATGTGACACCTGAGCAGAAAACCGGAAGCTTTCATGACACAATCCCTAGACATGTGATATGTATAAGCGTGTAGAATATCTGTAAAACAAATACTGAACAATGTGACAGTAAGCGGAGGAGAAGAATAGTTTGAAAGCTGTAATTATGAAGCAGAACAGGAATAACCGGCGGATCGACACACCCGTATTCATACTCAGGCATTTCAGAGCCATGATCTACACCTTACCTCGATGTATTTGGTGACGTCACGCTCCAGTGCTGTTCCTTTCCTTAAACACTCCAGAACTTTCTCTGCTGGACGCAGCGCTGCTTTTGATTTGGTCCTACAGAGATCAGACGTATTCATATAAGCATTTTGGTCAGCATTGTTTATTCAGTGCATTAGACCGGTACTACACACGCATTCATGTTCTCTTATGGTACTTGGACAACTGACAAGAAATGCTCAGCAAACATTAACATACATGGTACAGGGATGGACCTTGAACTAACCCTGGCTGATCTGGAGGACGTCCCCCTGACATTAAGCTTCGTGCAAGGTTCCCGAGAGCGGGACGGTTATTGGAGTGTTGTTTGACATTATATTTCCCCAAAGAATACTTTACTCAAAAGCTAAAGATCTGTTCTCAGAAGCAGTAACTATCAGACGGATACACACCTTTCGCTGGTGTACAGTGCGTGTAAGAGATTGAACTCTGTGTGACATGTGACTCCGTTTCCTGCATTGAGAACATAAGGCCACTTCATGGTCCGTGCAGAAGAACAGGAGCTTCTCTCCATGCGTTAGACATTTAATCCCACGGTCTTCCTCCCTCTCTTCATTCCTCTTCTCCTGCTCCTTCTTCCTCTCCCTCTGATAGGACTCACAAGTCTTCCTCAGAGCCAGGTTGGTCACAGGTTCCTGGCGTATCACCCTCTGACACACGGGACATGT
>CM022772.1:21726058-21728558 GCA_012411365.1 Ameiurus melas | reverse complement strand
TTCGTTGTAATGGAGAAAAAGCGTATCTTCATCATTTGCTGTGGAAAGCGTGTTATTCTAACAGAGCTTCATACTGATGCTTCCAGCAGCAGTAACACAGTACTACCAGGCTTTATTCTTCTCACTGAGGTTCTTCTTGTTTTGGGGTTTTTTAACGGAGAGAGTTTTAAGGAATAAAATAAAAAGATAGTTGAGTTATCTGGCTGCGCTGGGTTGTTTACCGATTTCAGCCGTGTCGTTCAAAGGGGCTTTGGGGAGTGTCTTTAAAATGACTGACAGGAGGGTCCATCCAAATGCAAACAAGCCCTCGGGACTTTTCTTAACAGGTTCTCCCAACCTATAATAATATTCAATTCTTCTTCTCCTTCTTCTTCTTCTTCTTCTTCCTCTTCTTTTTCTTCTTCTTATCCTTCTTTTTGTTGTTGTTGTTGTTCTTCTTCTTATCCTTTTTCTTCTTCTTAACCTTCTTCTTCTTCTTCTTATCCCTTTTCTTCTTCTTCTTCTTCTTCTTCTTAACTTTCTTTTTCTTTTTCTTCTTCTTCTTCTTCTTCTTCTTGTCCTTCTTCTTATCCTTTTTATTCCTCTTTTTATTCTTCTTCTTCTCATCTTTCCTCTTCTTATTCTTCTTATCCCACTTCTTTTTATTCTTCTTTTTGTCCTTCTTATTCTATTTCTTCTTCTTCTTCTTCTTCTTCTCCTTCTTCTTATTATTATAAGTATGTCTTCAGATACAGTACTTTTTTTAATACACCATGGCAATATGTTTAAAAAAAAAAAACTTGGGACCAAAATAAACATTTGAAATTTAAATCTAAGTTGTTCTGTTTTATTTTTTACCCCATACAATGAAAACTGCGTCAGTCCAAACATACGCTGTTTTACTTCATCTTTCAGATTTTGTGGTTGCTAAAAGCTTAGCTAGCGAGCCCAGGGTGTTACTGTTAGACACTTCCCGCTCAGGTTTTTTGTGTTTAATTTATGTTATATCACTTTTCTTAAATATGTAACAGGAAGTGAAAGCACGCAGCCCTTCACACTTCACGTTTTGGTCGTTTGAATTCATTTTTGTTTGCTCTGTGATAAACCTGACCGCCTGCCGGTTGTGTCTGTGGCAGGGTGGCGACGGACCACAACGCGGACAACACGACGGCCGTCCTGCGCGAGTGGCTCGTTAACGTGCAGAGTCTGTACCACTACGTGGAGTGGAGGCCACGGGAGGAGCCCAGGTGAGAGACGTATCCATAAAGAATGGCGGTGAAGCCTGTAGGATCTTGCGTGTCTTAGCCAGTGGAGACTGACGCTAGCTCCTCATGCTCCTTCCGTTTTTGTGTTAGCGAGTATGAGGACGAAGACGGCCCGAAGCACTGGAGCGACCTACGCTACGAGCACGTGATGAAGCTACGACAAGCAGCGCTGGACACTGCAAGGCAGATGTGGGCCGATTACTTTCTGGTACGCCACTTAAATTCCTCCTCGATCAGCCATTTTTATGACCTGTTGCTACGGCGACTTGGGAGACACCCGAGAGCTGCGGCCTTCTGCCTTTTCGTACCAAACGCAAAGAAAAGTTGGCGGAAAAAGACGAGCGTTTGCTCGTCTCTTTAACATTTGACCTGTGAATTAGCCAACCTTGGTTTTGTGAACCAATCGGTAACTAGTGGGCGGGACTGTGCCGTTTTTAAAAGTGCACAGAACGATGTGAAGTTTACTGTTTCTGCCATTAGCGTAGATTCCACTCAGAGGAGAAGAACCGCTAGGGGCTTTTAGCGCACTAGTGTGTTCTTGCTAGCTGTGTTGTGCCATTAGCCGAAAGAGCTAACGCTAAACACTTGAGCTCATACATATCCGCTTGTTAAAAAAGCCTGATGCTAGTTGCTAATACGCCTCATTCCTCAACTAAACGTAGACTAAAGCTAAAACCCAGTGGACTGGAATAAGATTCACGTTAACGTGTTTTCATCTGAAAGACTAAACCCAGATGTTTTTGCTGCACCAATGTCGCATGGAAATGATTATGAACAGCTTCAGATGCTCGGCTGCTAGACTTTATCTGGCCTCAGCTTACTATAAACACAAACACGTTCATTCCGTGCATAAAAATATCCATTTCTGCCTGAAACCCAGCCGTGTACGTCGGGTCAAGTGTCATGGCGTGTTCTCTGTGGAGAGTTGTTTAAGGTTTATAGTACTTACAGAATCTCTACTCTCTGATTACAGTCGTTTCTTCCCTACGCTGTGTGTAGAAGGTTATAATCCGTCATGTCTGACGTGTAGTTTGCTGTGTGCCGAACGCCTGTTATTATAACTGTGTGTGTGTGTGTGTGTGTGTGTGTGTGTGTGTGTAAGCAGCTTCCAGACCACTACAGGCCGAGCGTGTACGAGCGTTCACAGAGCCACTGGTCAGTTATATACAATGTAGTTATCTCTCTCTCTCTCTCTCTCTCTCTTTCTCTCTCTCTCTCTCTCTCTCTCTCTTTCTCTCTCTCTCTCTCTCTCTCCC